>ML793322.1:441894-464654 GCA_009831015.1 Picea engelmannii | reverse complement strand
CTTAAATTTTCAAATCTCAATTTGAATTTCAGATTTCCTATAGATCCTTTCAATAACAATTTAAAACTAACAAATTACAAATTTATATAATTTGACCTCAAAACCAAACCAGATAAATGAACAGAAAGATAATTTGAGTACCCATTATCCAATAGTGTAATCAGATGCAAGGTTAGCATTCCAATAAAAGGATAGATATATGATAACCACGACTCTATAATGCACGTCTTTGCTGCCATTGCTGCTCTGTCATATAAATCTTATAAATCGACACAAAATCTAAAAATTTCATTCACATCCACTCGGTCAATGAGCATGTGATTTAGCCAATGAACATGTGATTTATCCGAGAAGTCAGAAGATTCGTGCTGGACATTTTATTGGTCAGTTCCAGCGTGGCCCACCGGGGCATGAATTCCCCAACAATACAGAGTGTCGGAGGGAAATTAAAACCATGAGTAGCGGGGATATGTATAGTCGTCTCAGCTTTATCGTTTACTTTCTCAAGAAACACTCCATCACGTAACTTCCACGACGCCCTCTTCTCCTATAAATTCTATGCTCTGGTACACAAAATCAGACCTCCTGCATTTAATTTAGGAAGAATTCTAAGTCTTCCGATCCTTATTCAAAGAAAAGCCGTTCCCAAAACTGTGGGGGATCGGTCTGTAAAGAGGGGCCTTGTCCACTGGACCTCTGGCCAGGCTCTGTCTCAGCAAAATCGAGCTATAGCATTATATCAGTGCTTTTATTGTTCAAGATTTCAGCAGAATGGCACCTGTTAAAGATATGGAAATGCAATTAGAAGGAAATGCTATCACAACTAACAATAGAAGTGAAATCTCTCCCATGGAGGTTGGCACTCATGTGGATGAGAACGTTGGGAATTCGGAAAATGCAAAGCCTGGTTTAAAAGCGTGGGTGCAGAAAACTTTGTGGCATGGCGGTTCCAATTATGATGCTTGGTGTAATGCTGTTTCTGGTCAGGTATAATCAAATTATGGCTTAATAGCAAACCTGGTTTTTTTGGCAATCAATTTAGAGTCGGTTTAATTGTGGTTTTATTTGGGTGTCCATGGAGTTCCACATTCTAAACTATAGCTAGAATGATTCACTGACTCATTGGGTATCAAAAATAAGATATATAGAGTAAACTTTGTCTATATTGAATTGCAGGTTGGCCAGGTGATCCTCTCCATGCCTTATTCCTACTCACAGATGGGCTTTGGATTGGGAATTTTCTTCCATCTGTTGTATTCTGTAGTAGGAATCTGGACTTGCTACATGCTTTCATGCCTGTACTTGGAGTACCGAGCTCGTAAGGCAAAAGAGGGTGTCCACTTCAAAAAACATGTTATTCAGGTCAGAACTCTCATTGTCTTTATTTGGCTTCTGCCCAAAAGTATATATAATGTTGATAATATTTTTGGATAAACATTGTGTATCAGGTTTGGCTTCTGCTCAAAAGTATATATAATGTTGATAATGTTTTTTGGATAAACATTGTGTATGAGGTTTTGAAACGTCTAATTTTTCTAGTGGATGTTTCACTCATCATCATCAATAACAAAAAATATTATCTATTGTCTTGATGATGGATGGAAAATCCACTCTAAAAGTTAGATGTTTTGAAACCTGATACAATGTTTATCCAAAAACATTATCAACATTATGTTAAACTATGAAAACTTACATTTTCAAAAGTATATATAATTTTGATATTCAGATATTGGTGTATTCATGTCTGGTTATTAACCATGCTTACAGTACCACGAGGTCATGGGGTACTTGGTTGCGCCTTGGCTCAAGGGGGTTTGTCTGTTCTTCAACATTGTGACCATGGGATCTGTGGCAGTTGTACAGATTATTGCATGCGCCAGGTAGATTACTTTTAATATTTGCATTTTCTCAAGTATACTTATTTATACAACCTTCTCCCTTTTCCAAAGAGAAATGGTATATATCTATATTGTAATTTGCTTGTATTTTTTTTAGATTTAATTATGTGAGAGTTTTGAAAAAGTTTTACTTTTTCAGTGGATATTTTATTCATCATTCTTAAAATTGTTATTGTTCTTGACATGGATATTTATTAGAAGTTTAGATGTGGTTGTTTAAAATTGTTATTGTTCTTGACATGGATATTTATTAGAAGTTTAGATGTGGTTGTTAACTATGAGATTGAATCCATTTCACTCATCATTCTTAAAACTGTTATTAAAAGTGTTATTGTTCTTAATGATAAGTGAAGTATTCACTAGAAAAGATCCAACTTTTGACAAATTCTCATACAGTTAAATTTCCAAAACATACATGTATATTATAGCAAATTGTGAAAACATACACACTGAAAATATATTGTAATTTCTTGAAAACACTTATGCTATTCTAAAAATATCTTCTACTTGAAAAATGGTGGTTTGTTTAAGTTATACTTTACAGTATGAGTTATGGATTTATATATTATATTGGTGAAACGTCTGTAGCAATGCATATTATCTGAACTCGAATTACAACAAACGAGAATGGGCACTCATATTTGGCGGCTTATCGATGTTTACCGTTCTCCTTCCGTCCTTCCACAATTTCCGAATATGGTCTATCATTGGAGTGGTGACTACAACATACACAGCCTGGTACATGGTCATTGCGGGCCTTCTTCACGGCCAGGTAAAACCCAGTTCCTCCAAAAACAAATATCGCCAGGGAATACAGTAGCAGAGATAAATATAACAAATCTGTTTTGATTTTTGTCACCAAACAATATTCAATGTGATATCTTCTGAAATATTACGCAGGTAGCAAATGTGAAACATTCTGCACCTGCATCCATGGAGCAGTTTTTCACTGGGACTACCAACGTACTGTTTGCATTTGGAGGCCATGCAATTACCATGTATGGTGTTAAGTTTTGATGAAGGGATTTTTGCTTTTCAAGTTTGTCACATAGTTCTATTCTTAAAAAAAAGATAATTTTAAGGCAAATTCTCAATTTCTGCTGTACTGTTATCAGAGAAATCATGCATGCTATGTGGACACCAAGGTCATATAAATATGTATACCTTGCAACAGTGGGCTATGTGATGACAATTACTATGCCGCACTGTGTAATACTGTATTGGGCATTTGGAGACGAGCTTCTAACGCATTCCAACGCCCTCTCAGTGTTGCCTGCTTCTACCTTCAGAAGCATAGGTTTGGGTTTCATGATTGCTCACCAGGTGAGGAGATATAATATGTAAATTGGCAATCACAGTCATCTTTATATGAAGTAAAAGGTTATACTTTCTCATTTTTTATTTAGGATAACTTTTGAATCAAAATTGTGTGGAGAGTTGTGTAGAGTTTTGAAACGTTTAAATTTTGAGTGTTTATAGAAAACTAATTATTTAGTTTTATATGTTTATGATGATGGGTAGAGTGTCATTTCTATTTCCCTGATGATGGGTGGATTGTTCACTTAAAATATTAAACTTTTCAAAACTCCACACACAATTTTGATTCAGAAGTTTCTCTACTAACTGTGAAAACTTGTATTTACAAATATACTGATGTGTTTGACTACAAGTAATCGCCTTTTTCAAAAGTCCGCACACAATTTTGATTTAAAAGTTTCTCTAACATAATGACTAACTGTGAAAACCTGCATTTACAAATATACCGATATTGTTTGACTACAGGCAATTGCCTTTGGACTGTTCGTGATGCCACTGAACTTTATGTGGGAAAAATTGCTGCGTGTACATCAATCACGTTATCTGGTCAGAGTCATAGCGAGGCTCCCGGTGGCAATTATGCTCTGGTTCTTGGCATTGATGTTTCCTTTCTTTGGGCCTCTGAACAGCATAATAGGCTCTTTAATCATGAGCTTCTCAACGTATATAATCCCATGTGTTGCCTATCTCATTGTCTTCAGGACAAAAACTGCAAGACAGGTATTATTTTGAACGCAATTCTCAACAGTAATTTAAATTGCTTAAATTACAGTTTATCCTATTGATAACCATAATATAAATTGGATTTGAACTGGGCTGGCGCATGTGCAGGATGCTGCGGAAAAGGGAGGAAAGTGGATGCCAAAATGGAGAGGTATTTTGACCATAAATTTGGGTACCGTAGTCCTCGTCGGAGTGCTGGGATTCTGTTTTGGGAGTTGGGCAAGCCTTTCCAACCTGGTTAAACAAGTCAACACATTTGGAGTTTTTGACAAGTGTTATCAATGCCCACCAAAGTAAATCACTTGGAGGCAACATTAAAACAAAATACGGATCACCTTTAACTCTGTCCCCGTACGACTGTAAATGGGAAAACCCAAATTTATCTGTGTTCGGGATTCAGGTTTGTGAATTAATAGGTACTTTTGTAACGTTTTTATTAGGATATAATTGGGTTTAGGGTTTCATTTAGGGTTTAGAGTATTAGATCAATGTGTGATTTTGTGGTTAAATTCAATGTGGAGATTTGATTCTCTAAGCATTTGTAAAATCAGAGTTAAGATGGATATATGTCGATTTATATATATATATAAAGTGCTATGGTTAGCTGTTCTACTAAATGACTTTTTTTACCATAATCCGGGGATATAAATTTACACGAATCACTAATTTTTGTTGTTCAAAATGGATTTCTGAATGTAGAAATGGATTCAGTATGCTGAAAAACTCCCAAAGCACTAGGATTCTACAGAAATAATCACTCAAATCTACTAACCCAACAATTTTTAGCAGAAATTTGAAAAAATATCCTTAGAAAAAATCAACATTTTTTTAGAATCTTTAACCTACTACTATATAAAAACTCTCTTTCATAAAGTGCACACTGTCCAGGACTCTGGCATCAAGATTTCAGATCTTTAGTAAATGGACAACTTGGTGATATTATATTCAATTTTCAACCTTTTATTCGTATCTAATGCCCTGGTCAGTGAGATGTATTTAAAAAATGTTTGAAAGTTCTAATACGTTATCTAATCCAGATATTTTTATAAAATAGACATGTCTTAGAATTGAGGCCAACCAGTTTGCATTTTCTTTTCAAAAGTCTGTGAGATGGAACTTTGTCCTTTATAGAAGTCAATGCTGTTATATTCTATTATCTATACGTAAGCCAGGACTTGACTTTGCCGTCATTTGGTCTGGTTTGTCGGCAACCCGTGTGCCAACGTTGAAGTCATCGGAAGAGATTTAGGCGTTAAGGCAGCGTAAATACCAGAGAGTAGTGACAACACGTAAACCTGGAGGGTCTGCTTGGACTTTACGTATTAGAGAAGTCTTAGATATTTCTATATTTTTGTGGTACTGATTCGTTAGATTTTTTCATGATACTCATAAGTTAGATTTTCGTGATAGCTCGGTACAGAATGGAATTTCACACGTAAATTGTTTGTGTGATACGAGGTGTTTTGAAATAAGTAAAACTTTTACCAATTCGATTATTAAAATCAATTTGATTATTAAAATTATGAGGGATAATATGATGTACTTTTAGTAAATAAGGTTTAGTGCTAACACAATAAATGTGAGAAAGTTTACTAAAATAAATCTTTTTGTAAAGTTTAGAAGGAAATATGCAAAGCCCGGAAAGCACAATGACACAATTGATCCAAAGGATGATACCTTTATTATCTTGAAAGCAAAATTCACTTGTCTCTTTGAGGGGGGAACTTTCAATAGAGAAGAGCTCAAGTACAAATGAATTCACAAGACAACTTTTTCCATGCTTTCTACCCCTATTTATACTATTTATGTCTTCTAGAGAACATTCTAGAGGAAGAACTTTCTAGAGGCGGATCCTTCTAGTAAGTCTTCTTACATTAGACATGTTCACATCATTGCACAGGATTTATTTACTAATGACGACCTTTATTACATAGAAAAACATATTATTCTATCTACTTGAGGGATCAGGGAGGTTAGAACCCTAACATGCCCTCCCCTTAAAGACCAACCTTGTTCTTAAGGCTTGAGATGTGGAAATTGTTGGAGAATGGTAGTCGGATACCATGTGGCATCATTGGGTTGTCTATCCTTCCACTATACTAAAACTTTATGAATTGTGCACTGGCGATCCTTTTTCATCCAAATCAATCCTTCTTCATCTAATTCTGGAAGACAAGTTTGAATCTGGCACATGGGTTCCAATCACTTTCTTTAAACAAGATACATGAAAAACTAGATGGAGCTTAGAGTGACTAGGAACAACTAGCTTGTAAGTCATGGGTCCAAATTGCTTCAGGATTATATAAGGTCCATAAAATTTTGGAGCAAGTTTTTGGCAGTGATCTATTGTGAGGGAAGTTTGATTATAAGGTTGTAAACAAAAAAACACTTGATCCCCTTCAGAAAAGTGACATTCAAAACGACACTCATCATCTTATTGCTTCATGTGATTCTAAGCCAATACCAAATTATCTTTGAGGGTATGTAGAATGTCAGCTTGGACTATAAGGGTTCTTTTGACCTCCTGGACCTTGGAGACAACACACATATAAGATAATATAGAGGGGGGATTTTGACCATAGACCACCTCAAATGGGGTCATGTGAGTAGCACCATGGTAAGATGTATTTTACCACCATTCAAGTAGTGGTAACCATAGATCCAATTGATATTGTCGTTCAGATGTGAAGCACAACAAATATGCTTCCAATCACTTGTTGACAGCTTCGGTTTGACCATCAGTATGGGGATGACAGTTAGTGCCTAGATGCAATTGGATGTCGTGAAGCTTGAATAGTTCTTTCCATAAGTTGCTTGCGAAAGTTGGATCATAGTCGGAGACTATAGAGAGGGGCATTCCATGGAGTTTGAAGATATTGTTTATAAAAGCTTGACCCATTGTGGAGGCTTTGAATGGGTGTTGGATGACACATAAATGAGCATATTTGGAAAGGCGGTCAACCACAACCATGATGATGGATTTATTGTCATATTTGGGTAAATACGATATTGAAGTCCATAGAGATATGTGTCCATATAGTAGGTGGAATATGAAAAGGTTGTACTGTTCCTGGAGTTTTGATTGTTTTTCCCTTGGTGTGTTGGTGATCCAAATTATTTTCAGATAATGAAAGATGAGATGTTACAATGAAATACACATAAAAAATTTCAGAAACAGAGAAATAGAACAATACATGATTTCTATTAATGAAAGAAATGTATAGAGACTGTAAAAATACCAAGTGCAAGACTCGTTAGAATGGTGGCAACTTTATCTCTGAGAAAAGACGTGACGACTACCCTCATTTGCAAGAAGATGAGTACAATGAGGCTCTGAAGGCCTTTTTATGAGAAACATGAATTCCAAAACCCTAGACACCCAAAAACCTAACCCTAGGAGATGAAGCACTAAAAACCATGTGGGCCCCGTTGGGGTAAGTTAGTACATTAACTTTCTGAGGTTGTAACTTTTGCATACGATCTCCGTTTTAAGCGTGTGATAACCCATTGGAAAAAAAAAATCAAAGTCAAACTTCGACTCTGTCTAAAATTTGACTTTGTGATAACAAGTTTGCATTTTCTTTTCAAATGTATGTGAGATGGAACTTTATCCTTTATAGAAGTCAATGTTGTTATAATATATTATCTATATGTAAACTAGGATTTGACTTTACTGTCATTTGGTTTGGTTTGTCGGCAATCCTTGTGCCAACGTTGAAGTCATTGGAAGATATTTAGGCATTAAGGCATTTTAAATACCAGAGAGTAGTGACAACACGTAAACATGGAGGGTCTGCTTGGACTTTACGTATTAGAGAAGTCTTAGAGTTTTCTATATTTTTATGGTACTGATTCGTTAGAATTTTTCATGATACTCATAAGTTAGATTTTCGTGATAGTTCGATACAGTGTGGGATTTCACACATAAATTGTTTGTTTGATACGAGGTGTTTTGAAATATGTAAAAATTTCACCAATTTGATTATTAAAATCAAATTTAAATAACATTAATTTGAAAGTCCAACCCTCATTGAATATATACAAATCACATATCTAGTAACCATTGGTGATACATATGACAATATCTAATAGCTGAAATTCCAACCTTCATTGAATATATACAAATCACATATCTATTAGCCATTGGTCATACATATGACAATATCTAACAACTGGAATTCCAACCCTCATTGAATATATACAAATCACATATATATTAGCTATTGATGATACATATGAAAATATCTAATACTTAAAATCTAGATGTTTGTCATTCTATTAAATGACACACATGATCATATTTAACACCTAAAGTTGATATGGTTGACATTCCATTTCCATGATACATGTAATGGTTTATATACACGCAACTCCCTTATAGTGGTCTACAATGACCACTTGGCTTACCATAAGGAGGATTTCAAGCCAAAACCGTCCATAAACAATGTTTGTTTGTTGCAAAAGTCTTTATCTTATCAAAACCCCCATATGGGATGATAAGTTATACTTCCAAAACTCCATATGGATTTTTATTGTGAAAGCATGTGTAGTTAGGGGATAATATGGGGTACTTAGGGAAGTACACAAGGGATTAATAATAGAGGTTCACTTTTAGTAAATAAGGTTTAGTGTGAACATAATAAATGTCAGAAGGTTCCACAAACCTTCTTGTAAGGTCCAGAAGGAAATATGTAGAGCATAAATACATTTTTTATCACAATTGTTAGTGGAACGAATGAAACAGTAAGCACAATGGCACAATTGATCCAAAGGATGATACTTTTATTATCTTGAGAGAAAATTTCACTTGTCTCTTCGAGGGGGCGACCTCCAATAGAGAAGAGCTCAAGTACAAATGAATTCAAAAGATAACTTTTTCCATGCTTTCTACCCCTATTTATACTATTTCTATCTTCTAGAGAACATAGGCAGATTCTTCTAGTAAGTCTTCTTACATTAGACGTGTTCACATCATTGCATAGGACTTATTTACTAATGACGACCTTTATTCCATAGAAAAACATATTATTCTATCTACTTGAGGGGTTAGGGAGGTTAGAACCCTAGCATGCCCTCCCCTTTAAAGAACAACCTTGTCCTCAAGGCTTGAGATGTGGGAATTGTGCAGTCGGATACCATGTGGCATAATTGGGTTGTGTATCCTTCCACTATACTAAAACTTTCTAAATTGTGTACTGACGATCCTTCTTCATCTAATTCTGGAAGACTAGTTTGAATCTGCCACTTAGGTTCCAATCACTTTCTTTAAACAAGATACATGAAAAACTGGATGGAGCTTAGAGTGATTGGGAACAACTAGCTTATAAGTCACAGGTCCAAATTGCTTGAAGATTGTATAAGGGCCATCAAGTTTTGGAGCAAGTTTCTAGTAGTGATTTGTTGTGAGGGAAGTTTTCTTATAAGGTTGTAGACAAAGAAACACATGATCCCCTTCAGAAAAGTGGCATTCAAAACAACACTCATCATCTTGTTGCTTCATGTGATTCTAATCCAAGACCAAATTCTCTTTGAGGGTACGTAGAATGTCAGCTCAGACTATAAGTGTTCTTTCGACCTCCTGGACCTTGGAGAAAACAACCATATAAGATAATATGGAGGGGGGATTTTGACCATAGACCACCTCAAATGGGGTCATGTGAGTAGTACCATGGTAAGATGTAGTGTACCGCCATTCAAGTAGTGGTAACCATACAGCCCATTGATATTGTCGCTCAGATGAAAAAAATCACAAATATGATTCCAATCACTTGTTGATCTAGATGGATATCGGTGGCCACCCACCTTTTCCAACTGGCTCAAAACAGTTTTCTGGCAATTTTGGTAATTTACTATTTTTAGCAGTTTTCACTTCTGGAGCCATTTTGAGGCCCTAAACAATGTTTTTTGGGAAAACAGGTTTGAAGTTCTTTTATTATTATGCCTAAAATGAATCTCCTCAATGATACCTTTCCAACAGGCTATCATACACCTAAAACAAAGATCGTATGAAAAAGTTACGACCTCGGGAAGTTGATGTACTAACTTACCCAAACGGGCCCACATGACTTTTGGTGCTTCATCTCCCAGAGTTAGGTTTTTGGATGTCTAGGTTTTTCGGCATTCCTTCTTATTGTAAAAAGGCCTTCAAAGACTCATTGTAATCATCTTCTTGCGAATGAGCGTAGCCGTCACATATCTTCTCAGAGATAAGCCGCTACCATTCCAGCAAGCTTGTTTCCGTTGCATTTTACAGTTTTCAGCTTATTTCGTTATTGAATAGAAAACCAGTTTTATTGTATCTCTGTTATTTTGTGTTAAGCATCTGTTAATAATCTATATTCATTTCATTCTGCTCATAAAATCTGTATTAGTGGTATCATAGCGGTCTTCTCCTTGTCGTCTTAATGCATGTCCCCAACGAGGTCGGAGTACAAAGAGTTGGGTCTCGAGCTTGTTTCTCTTGAGGAAAAAAGCTCTCGCATGCCCAAGCAACCTCTCATGGCAGGAGAAAATAAAGATGATGGGACATGAGATCCTTTCAAACTGTTGATTGAAGAATCCCTCACGCAACAGAGGAACGAGATGATGGATAGTTTCATGCAAATCCTTCGGCGACTACCAACAGGGGACACATCTTCTTTGAACAGAGGCGTCACCCCCTTCAAGGTACAAATAAACTTCGATATTCCTATATTTGAAGGTCGGATAGACGCATATGTTGTAGACAAGTGGTTGAATCTACTAGAAGGGTATTTTTTTGTCCATAACTTTTCGCATAGAGAAAAGATTACTTTTGCGCTCCTCAAAGTCATTCCCCATGTCAAAGATTGGTGGGAAACTTTCTGTGAGAAAAAGGAGATAGAGGAACCCTCATTATTTTCAGTCACAACCAACTGGGAATCCTTCAAGGATGCTATTAAGGAACAATACTACCCTGTCGAAAGTTATGACGACTTGTATAACAAATGGACCACACTGCGGAAAGAAAGAGACCAAGTAGTGCCATATTTCATAAATATCTTCCATACCTTGCGCACCAAGATGGGTATCAAAGATTTAGAGAAAAATCTGGTGCTCAAGTATCATGATGCTCTACATAGATACATACAGACCGAAATGGAATTTTTGGACATCTCATCCTTGGGTGCGGCCTACAGATATGTCATCAAAATCAAGCAGAAGCTCAAACAAAAGACACAGCTATTTGGGCTTGGGAACCCCTCACAACAAAAGCCAAGAAAGGGCGGCCCCAACCCACAGAACAAAGGACAGAGAAAAGATGGATAGTATCAGGACAACCAGTCCAATCCGCAAGAAAAGAAGGACACTGGAAAGACAAAGAAAGATACCGAGAAGTGGTGCGAATTCCATAAGATCCCTTGGCATAAAACTGTTGACTATCGCTCAAAAAAATCATTGGTGGCTGAAGTGAAAGCCTCTGAATCAGATGCAGATTCTGACTCTGAGCCAGAACCAGAAAGGGGAAGACAAATTATTGACGTGGAAACTAGTTCCACTGTTGCTACCACCAAGCTCCAGCCTGGTGAACCAGACGAGCCAAAAGAAGGAGAGTGCCTCTTCCATTCACAGAGCACCCTGCTACACGTCATCGTTGATAGCAGTAGCCATAAGAACCTCATCTTAGCAGAGGTCGTCAAGCGGATGGCCCTGCCAACAATGCCGCACCCACAAACCCACACCATTGGATGTCTCCACCAAGGAAGCAATCTCTGCGTGAACCAACAGTGTTGACTGTCGTACGACATCAAGCCCTTCAAAGACGAGGTATTGTGTTATGTTACTCCTCTTGAAGTTTGTGATGTTCTTTTGGGCCAACCTTATTTATGGAAATGTCATGTTGTATATGAGTCTAGGCCTCATAGTGTTATTATTACTTTGAATAGGAAATTGTACAGGATACCCGAGGCAGTCCCACCTAGTGTTATTTCCTTGATCTCTGCTAAGAAATACAGGAAGGTCATCTCTCAGACGGGGAAGTTTGTCTTCTTCGTGATTCGCTCTCAGAATAATCGAAATATCACAACCACATCTAGGGTCTCTATGACCGACCTCTCCACATAGAAAAAGCAAGTAGATAAGGTCATGGAAGAATAATCAGATATATTATCCTCACCTACATGGGTACCTCTGCACTACCAGGTGAAGCACCCCATCCATTTGACCCTCGACGCACCACTTCCCAATGGGCTAGTCTATCGCCACTCTTTGTTAGAGAATGAGGAGATCAAGCAACCGATCCAAGAACTTCTCCATAAGGGGAACATCCATCTCAGCTCATCACCTTGCGGGAGCCCAATCATGCTGGTACAAAATAAATATGGAACCTAGCGACTCTGTATTGATTACCGGGCTCTGAATAAAATCATAGTCAGAAACCGGTACCCAATTCCCTGAATCGACGACCTCCTTGATCAACTCACGGGGGACAAATACTTCAGTAAGATTGATTTGAAGTATGGCTACCTGATCCAGGTGGATATCGGTGGCCACCCACCTTTTCCAATTGGCTCAAAACAACTTTCTGGCAATTTTGACAATTTACTATTTTTAGCAGGTTTTAACTTCTGGGGCCATTTTGAGTGCCTAAATGAAGGTTTTTCGAGATCGAGGTTCTCAATGATAGTTGAAGGCATAATTGAGCCCCCAAAATGAATCTCCTTGACGATACCTTTCCAACGAGCTATCATACGCCTAAAACGAATATTGTATGCAAAAGTTACGACCCCGGGAAGTTGATGTACTAACTTACCCAAATGGGGCCCACATGACTTTTGGCGCTTCATCTCCTAGGGTTAGGTTTTTGGATGTCTAGGACTTTTTTCATTCTCGTTTATTGTAAAAGGGCCTTTAGAGCCTTATTGTAACCATCTTCTTACGAATGCGAGTAGCCGTCACATCTCTTCTCAGAGATAAGTTGCCACCATTCTAGCGAGTCTTTCACTCTATATTTTTACAGTCTCTGTACATTTCTTTCATTAATAGAAATTGTGTATTACTGTATATCTGTGTTTATGGTTGCATCTCCGATACATTTCTATTATATTATTGAATATCTACGATATCTCTGTGCATTTCTTTATTATATCTCCAATCTCATTTTGTGCCGAAAATAATCCAGATCACTACCACTAGGTCCCAATAGAACAAACAGATGTATGGAAGACCGCCTTCAAGTCAAAGGAAGGCCTTTTTGAATGGTTGTTCATGCCCTTTGGTTTGAAAAATTCTCCAACCACTTTCATGAGGATGATGGATGATATCCTGCAACCATTCACCAATAATTTTGTAGTGGTGTATCTGGATGACATTCTAATTTACAACAAGACTTGGGTCGAACACTTGCAGCATATTCAATAGGTTTTGCACACCCTGTGACAGCACAAGCTATATTCTAACTTGGAAAAATTCTCCTTCAGCATGGACAAGGTCCATTACCTGGGCTACATCATTGATCAGCATGGTGTACATGTGGATCCAGCCAAAATCCAAGTCATTCGTGACTGGCCAGCCCCAACCACACTCATTGAGCTTCAGAGCTTCTTGGGCCTTGCCAATTTCTATCGCAGGTTCATGTTGGGATTCTCCCATATTACATGGGAACTCATCCAAATAAACAGGGGTGGTGGTAAGGCGAAATTTGCATGGGGCCGGTCCCAACAACAAGCGTTCGATGATTTGAAGCAACGCTTGTGCTCAACCCCAATAATTTCACTACCATACCTGCAACATCCCTTTGAGATCGAGAGAGATGCTTAGGACTATGTTGTGGGCATCGTTCTCACTCAACACGACCACCCCATGGCCTATCATAGTGAGACACTATTAGATACTGTCTATAAGTACCCTACTTACGAAAAAGAAATGTACTCCATTGTGCAAGCCTGCCACCAGTGGAGACATTACATTCTTGGGAAGGAGACAGTCATCCACACTGATCATAAGCCAGTGCAGTTCATGTAGACACAGGGAAAATTGCAGAATGACCACCATCAAAAGTGGTCCACATACTTGTAGCAATTCCACCTCAACATCAAGTATAAAACATGAAGCACCAATTGCGTCGTTGATTTCCTCAGCAAACCACCAATTGCGACACTCACCACGGTGATAGACTCTTGTGTCCATGAGACCTTTGGATGGCCCCAAATCTATGAGACAAACCCTGACTTCTCCACCACCTACCAAATGTTGGGTGAAAAATAAATTGTCGATAATTTCCATCTTCAGGATGGGTTGTTGTGTCGTCTGGGCCATATCTGTGTTCCATCAAATGAGTGAGAAAAGCTGATCTGGGAATCCCACTACAGTCGGGTGGCAAGACACTTCGGTGTCGAAAATATAGTGGTGATGCTACAAAAACATTTCTACTGGCCGAAACTTCGACAGGAGGTTAGAAAGTATATCAGGTCCTGCATTGCCTGCACTATTTCCAAACCGACCACTAAGAAAGAAGGCCTGTACACCCCTCTTCCTACTCCTGACAAGCCATGGGAATCCATCTCAATGGACTACATTTCGGGCCTCCCATCCACCAAGCAAGGAAATGACTGTGTTTTTGTGGTTGTTGATCGCTTTTCTAAGATGGTGATTATGGTTCCTTGCAAGAAGAGCATCATAACAAAGGCCACTGCCAAGATCTTCTTTAAACGAGTCTAGGTACATTTTGGAATCCCACAAACCATTGTCTTAGATCAGGATAGTCGATTTCTCAACACATTCTGGTCGAGCCTCTGGTCACTTCTCGACACCAAGCTCACCAAATCCATGGCCTTCCACCCCCAGACAGATGGCCAAACCGAGGTTGTAAATCGAATAATCGTGCATATCCTTTGCATGTATAATTCAAAGCACCCCCACACATGGGATGAGAGCCTTCCCTATGTCCAACATAGCTACAATTGATCTCTGCATAGCTCAACTGGCCACAACCCATTTCAGGTGGGGTTGGGATTCCAACCATTGGGTCCCATAGATGTTGCACTTCCCCTTGCAGTCACCTCGACCGACTCATATCCTGCTCCAACTGAAGCTGACAAAGCCACCCAGTTCATTGAGTAGATCTAGCACATCCTCCAATAGGTTCAGGATATCCTACAAAAGTCCAATGACAAGTACAAACAATTCCATGATCAACATCGGGTGACACATAAGTTTCAAGTGGGAGACAAAGTTTGGTTTCACTTGCAGAAAGAACGCCTTACAGGACCCCATCGGAAGCTTTTCCCACTCCGTTATGGGTCGTAAAATATCACCAAGGCTATGTGGGATAATTCTTTTGAGCTCAACATTCCTCCTTTCCTTGGCCTGCACCCAATGTTCAATGTGGATCTCCTTCACCCTTATTTTCGACCATTATTGGACACCTCAGAAGTAACAGAACAGATGACACCAAAAGAGCTCAACCCCGAATGCATACAAAAGGCATCCAATGATCAGATTGTGGACACACAGATCAAGGGAACTTGACATCAAATGATCCAACTTTATCGAGTCGTCAAAGCAGGGAAGCTCCTGCACCAGGGAAAATGGCTCACTCGGGGCCAAATTCAGCAGAAATTTCCTCATCTGATGGGGGACCTCAACGCAATGGAGGCCATTGCTTCCTAAGGAGGTAGCATTGATCCATATGGATATTGGTGGCCACCCACCTTTTCCAACTAGCTCAAAATAGTTTTATGGCAATTTTGGTAATTTACTATTTTTAGAAGTTTTCACTTCTGGAGTCGTTTTGAGGCCCTAAACGATGTTTTTTGGGAAATAGGTTTTCAATATGTAAGTTCCATTGATATTGTGCCTAAAATTAATCTCCTTGATGATACCTTTCCAACGGGCTATCATACGCCTAAAACAGAGATCATATGCAAAAGTTACGATCCCGGGAAGTTGATGTACTAACTTACCCAAACGGGGCCCACATGACTTGTGGCGATTCATCTCCTAGGGTTAGGTTTCTGGATGTCTAGGGTTTTCGACATTCTTGCTTATTGTAAAAATTCCTTCAAAGACTCATTCTAATCATCTTCTTGCGAATGAGCATAGCTGTCACATCTCTTCTCAGAGATAAGCCGCCACCATTCCAGCAAGCTTGTTTCTATTGCATTTTACAATTTTCGGCTTATTTCGTTATTGAATAGAAAGCCAGTTTTACTGTATCTCTATTATCTTGTGTTAAGTATCTGTTAATAATATTTATTCATTTCGTTTTTCTCATAAAATCTGGATCACTTGTTGACAACTTCGGTTTGACCATGAGTATGGGGATGACAGATAGTGCCCAGATGAAATTGGATGCCCTGGAGATTAAACAATTCTTTTCAGAAGTTGCTTGGGAAAGTTGGATCACAGTCAAAGACTATAGAGTGGGGAATTCCTTATATTTTGAAGATATTTTCCATTAAAACTTGATCCATTGTGGAGGCTTTGAATGGGTGTTGGCCGACACATAAATGAGCATATTTGGAAAGGCGATCAACCACAACCATGATGATCGATTTATTGTCATATTTGGGTAAATACAATATTGAATTCCATAGAGATATATGTCCATATACTAGGTGGAATATGGAAATGTTGTACTATTCCCGCAGTTTTGATTTTTTCTCCCTTGTTGTGTTGGCAAGTATCACATTCAACCACAAAAGTGCAGATATTTTTCTTCATTCCTTCCCAAAAAAATGAATGTTTGATCCTTTCAATGTTTTGTGAAAGCCAGAAAGCCCTGCTATTGGTGAAGCATGAAGTTCAGAGAGCACAATGGATTTAAAGTGGGACTATTTACTTAAATACATGCGGCCTTTATAGTGAAGCTCCTCATTTTTCCAAGACTATCCTAGAGATGCATGAGGGTCTTGTTATAATTGTTGGAACATACTAGAAAGTTTGGTATCTTGGAACCATTCTTGGAAAACAACCTTTAACCAATTGACTACAATGAAGGAGAGCGAAAATAGGGACCCATCCTCTTCATATTTCCTAGAAAGAGCATCAACAACCACATTTTCTTTTCCCTTCTTGTAAATGATCTCATATTCATAGCCAAACATTTTGGTCAACCACTTTTATTGCTCAGGGGATGAAATTGTTTGTTCCAAAAAATATTTGAGGCTACGATGATTAATTTTCATTTGGAAGTGTTTCCCAAGCAAGTAAGGATGTCAAAGATCCACCGCATGCAGAATAGCCAACATTTCATTTTCATAAGTGAATTTTCCCAAGTGTCTCTCAGAAAGTTATTTTGATCTAGTGAAGGTCAAAGGTATGCCATATTGCATGAGAACAACCCCAATTCCTTTCCTAGAAGTGTCACATTCCAAAAAAAAATTATTTGTGAAGTCGAGTAGTGTCAGAACATGAGTCATACACATATCCTTTTTCAAATCTTGGAAGGATTGATCGCCAGTCGAAGTCCAACTAAAAGCATTCTTTTCAACGAGAGTAGTGAGTGGGACTGTAGTTTTTCCATAATTCTGAACGAACTTGCGATAATATCCAGTTAAACCTAGGAAACCTCTCAAACTTTTAAGATTTTTAGGGTGGGGCCAATCCTTCATAGCTTCTATTTTCTTAGGATCCACACAGAAACCATCCTTACCAACAATATGGCCTAGGTACTCTACTTCAGAAACTCCAAAGGAACATTTAGACTATCTGAGAAAGCGTTGGTGCTAAGATAGTAAGTGTAAGACTTGATCCACACATGAAAGATGGGATTTTCAAGTTTTACTATAAATGATGATATCATAAAAAATGACCAATACAAACTAATAGAGGAAAGGGAATAATACATGATTCATGAGGCTTTGGAAAGTGGATGGTGCATTACACAGGCCAAAGGGCATGACTAAGAACTCATAATGGCCTTCATGAGTATGAAATAAAATTTTTGGAACATCGACCTCCTTCATACATATCTGGTGGTAGCCGGAACACAAATCAAGTTTGGTAAAGAATTGAGCACCACTCAATTCATCCAAAAGGTCATCAATGACAGGAATGGAAAATTTATCTTTGATGGTAATTTTGTTAAGGGATAAAAAGTCAGGGCACATGTTCCATGTACCTTCTTTCATGAGTACCATGATGACAAGAGAAGAGTAAGGGTTGGTACTAGGAGAGATGACACTCACCACTAACAATTCTTGAACGATTTTCTCAATTTCATTTTTTTGGGAAAATGGGTGATGATAAGGGAAAACATTAGGAGGAACATTATCGGGGACAAGTGGAATGGAATGATCATGGGGGCCACAGGAAGGTGGGAGTACTTGGGGGTAGTAAAAAACATATTAGTTTTTTGAGAAGATAAATTGTAGGTTGGGATGAACAGTGGGAGAGGGAGTCTTAACTACTTGAATGGCATGGAAGTGGGAAATAATGTCGGAATGACCTTTTTTTAGTTGTTTCTACATTCATTGTGAACTGATAATCTTGGGGGAAACTGTTGTGATGCCTTGGAACTAGTACTATTGTCCATCCTATTAGAAACTCATGGATAATTTCTTGAAGTCCATGTTTATGGGGCCTATTGTGCATAATCATTCAACACCCAAAACAATGTTGCAATTATTGGGTTGTTATACTCTTTGCAATGAGAGTCAAGTTGAGGTGGATCAACTGGGAGAGAAAATTGAAGGTCGAAATGTTTGACCGAGAAAAATCGAATTCGAAGTAATCAAACACAAGTCAAAGAGGTACACCGACAAGAGGTCATCATGAGGTCATGTGGGAATCGACTAAAAACCAAATGGAGGTTGATTGGTACTAGAATGGTAGTTGAATGTAACATAATCTCGATATTTGTGGGATTTGTAGCCAATGATCTGCGTGTATATGTAATAATTTTTTGGGATCCTTTGTTTAGGGTTTTTCCCACTGCAAATCCTCTAAATGATCCAAGAGGATCTAGAATGCTTGAAAGAGATCCAGGAGGATCCAAGAATGCTCAAAAATTTATTTCACCAAATAGTTTTTAAAACTAGTTCATTTCATAGAGATCGATGATATCTTTCCAACGATGCAAAAATCCCCTCAAACGGAGTTCGTATGAAGAATTTATGGCAAGTCAAATTTTGGTCAAACTAGGGAAAAAGTCAAGCAGGGTGCCACGTGGAAGGCTCACAAAATGCTAGGTGGACTATTCGACAGGTTGTACAATTGAAAAAATGACATCATGTTGACATCATCATGGTGACATGGCATTACGACAAGCTGCCACGTGTCACCTGGAAATGGCATTTTTGGGGTCTCTCTGGACCAATAAAAAAAGTGCCACGTGTCATCTATATGGATGATGTGGCAGGTACAGTTGGAAGCCAAGTGGCATATATGTACATGTGAAGGTGGCATAAAGGTGGACCAGTGAAAGCATGACACGTGGACCAGTCAAAGAGTACCACGTGGCACTCTCTGATTGACCAATAATGGCTAAGGGAGAATCAAAATTTATTGGAGGTCGAATCGAATAGAACCCCTGACCTATGGAGGAATATTGGAATATTCCTTAGTCTCAACCACAAACATCCTACCAATACGCCATGCATGTTAGTTGTTGTAACTAACATTAAATATTATATTTATATTAAAACAAATGAAGCCTGAGATTTCGGTTGGTGGTTTGGTCGACCTAGGCCTATTTAATGGGTACGAAAACCAATGCCTAAGACATGGAAATGCATGCCAAAGAGAGGGATTGCATAGAATTTCTTGTCAAGTTCATAATTTTTCCTCGTTTTTCATGCAAGAGGTGTCCCTCTTGTTTTACATGCTATTGAGTTCTTTGAGGGAAGTATAGGGTGTTTATACTCATTTTTCTAAGAATTTTGAGAGGAATCTGATCGTGATGTCTATTTTGTGTAAAAATTCTATGTATGAAAATTCTTAGTCCAATTTGTCATGTATGAGACCCATAGTCTCGTTATGTGTGTAAAAATGGGTCTTTAAGCAGTGGTTCAGAACATAGTCAAATTTATACTCGTTTTTCTCAGAATTTCATGAGGAATTTAGTTATGACCTATGTTTCTAGGATTAAGAAGCATAATTGTTGAGTGACATCAAATTTGGCATTGTAAGCCCATTTATTGTAATTTTGGCATTTTGAGAATTAATAAGAGCGATCTATTTCTCTCCATTTTGGCACTCATTATTTTCACAAGTTACATTTATCAGTTAATGAAGTTTATGGATAAGTAAGACATTCACATGATATTTTACAAATATTCAAGTCAATCTTCAATTTCCCAAATCCGGTCAGATGTTTATGCATATTTATGAACTAATTGACATCTAAGGATTTTCGGGCCGAATTGGTATCTGAGTTTTTTGATATTTTGGATCAAGTTGGTATGAGAACTAGTTTGGAATTTTCATATCATGTGGTATCAAATATGGTTTTGACGTGTATTTTCAAGTGAATGATTACAAGGTATAGAATCAATCTTGGTGAAGCAACGTTTGAAGAGTACATTCCTGAGATTGGTTCGAGGCATACATTTCGAAAGAAAGAAACAACTTCAACAAAAGGTAGGGATTAGTCTAATCCAAATCCTTTCGATGTTGAAGAGGAATTTTTTTTGTGTCCATGGAAATGAAATCCATGGTGGAAGAAATGTATGAGGATTAAAAGAAGGCCAAGAGAAATAGTAGTAAAATAAAAGGAAAGCCACATAAATTCGAGAAGCAGTCGAAGAAGCCTCCATGTTCTTATTGAAAGAAGAAAGGACATGATGAGAAGCATTGTTGGAAGTTGCATCCAAAATTGAAACCAAAGTGAGCTCAACCTAGAAATGGTTAAAATAAGACCACAACCATAGTTCAGGATCTTTGATTAGATTTTGAGGATGAATCTAAGGTTACAACTATGGGCATCAAAGGTAAATCTTTTGTTGCAAGTTTCAGTTCGTGTACTTATTCTGCAAAGGCTAATGTAATTCTTGATGGAAGGTAAAGAAATGACTTGTTTCATTTATGAGTTATCTCAAAGAACACTAACATTGATACACTTTTTGATAGTGGATCATGAGTGAATCTTGTTTCAGAGAAATTTATTCAGAATTTGGATTGGAAACTGGGCCTCATCCGAGACTGTGTCCTTTGGGTTGGATTTGTGATAATTCTCAGGTACAAGTAACTAAGAAATGTAAGTTACGGTTTGCGATCACATCTAGTTTCATTGATGAGGTAGAGTTAGATATGGTTCCACTCAACATATGTGGTATGGTGTTAGTGACCCAAAGTCTCTAACCCCTCACGTACGTAGAATAATATATTTCCATGTAATAAAGGTTGATATTGATAAGTCCTAGCAATAAAAAAATGTTGGTTTTGGAGCTTGATTATCTTCCTGATTCAAAGGTCTTTTACTTTCAGTCGTGTTTATACCCCATGAAGTATTTCCACACCAAAATTATGTACACTCTTCCACACGGGGGAGTGTAGAGGGGGTACCCCCTCTATGGGGTCCGAGAGGGCTATCCCCCCAGCTGGGGGGTTTGGGGGTAAAGCACCTGAAGGAAAAATTGCCTTGTAAATGTATATTGTAATTTCATTGTAAATCTGGACCGTTCATTATAAGGTCGCAGATCTAACGATAGAGATTATGTTAGGGTTTTTTTCCCTAGAAGGAAACCCTCTTTTATGAGGGAAATGTATTGTGGCTATGTATGATGGTGAATATTGTATTCTGAGATAGGAGAATGTGAGAGAAAGAAGAGGAAGTTACAACGGGTTTGTTGTAGGTTGTATCCCTTCATATGCTGGATAATAATAAAGGAAGGACCTGACAATTTCTCTGGTGGATGTAGCCCACACTAGGTGAAGCACGTAAATCTGTGTCTCTATTGTATTGTGTATCTTCTGTGTTTTGTTTCCGCATTTGTTTTATTTTATTGCTCCACGGTCCTATTTTTCTAAAAATTGGTATCAGAGTGAAAGGTAACTCACAGGAAAAGAGGGTTCCTGGTTCGAGTGGGAGAAATGTCGGAAAATTGAAAGTTTAGGGTCGAGAAATTTAACGACCAAAACTACCAGTTATGGAAGATGCAGATGGAAGACTATTTATATCAGAAGGATCTATTCCTACCATTGGCTGAAATAGCAAAGAAGCCGACGGCTACGAAGGACGAAGAATGGGAGATTCTTGACAGAAAGGCTCTAGGAATGATACGACTGAGTCTGGTAGCGTCGGTGGATTTCGATATTTCCAAAGAAAAGACAACGAAGGGTTTGATGGATGCATTGGTCAAATTGTATGAAAAACCCTTGGCGTCCATTAAGGTATTTCTAATGAAGAGATTATTTAATATGAAGATGTCGGAAGGTGGGTTTGTTGCAAATCATTTAAATGATTTTAATACGGTTACTAATCAACTAAGTTTTGTAAAAGTGGACTTTGATGATAAAGTCAGGGCTCTTCTAATCTTGTGCTCATTGCCAAAAAGATGGAACGGCTTGGTCATGGTTGTAAGTAACTCTGTCTCTGGTTCAAATACTTTAAAATTTGATGATGTTGTTGGTGTTATCCTTAGTGAGGAAATGTGACGGAAAAACACAGGTGAGACATCAGGAAATGGGTTGAACATGGAGAACAGGGGAAGACAAAAAGATAGAGGAAAGGATTTCGGGAACCGTGGGAATTCTAGGAAGGTTAGATCCAAATCCAGAATTGGAAAGATAGAGTGTTGGAATTGTGGGAAGAAAGGACATCTGAAGAAAGACTGCAGAGCTCCAAAGAAACAAA
The DNA here is from genome assembly GCA_009831015.1 of Picea engelmannii. Classification (NCBI taxonomy): domain Eukaryota; kingdom Viridiplantae; phylum Streptophyta; class Pinopsida; order Pinales; family Pinaceae; genus Picea; species Picea engelmannii. The sequence continues at coordinate 441,962 of ML793322.1, read as the reverse complement.
GAGATGGACAACATGAGAGAAATCAAGAAGCAAATGTAACAGGTGATGTGTTACAAGATGCTTTGATT
>ML793322.1:379527-426196 GCA_009831015.1 Picea engelmannii | reverse complement strand
TGGCCTAAAGCCGACATAATTAAAATAACATTACTAATCTAAATTACAACTAATGGCCTAAAGCCGACATAAATAAAATAGCATTACTAATCTAATATGCCCCAATTAAGGGGTAATGAGCCAATATTAGGGCTTAACAAGAACCTTGTCAACATGTCAAACATGATCCTCCCAAGATTTGCTATAGATTAGTGTATCATCAAAAAATACTAACACAAATTTTCGAAGGAAGGGCTTGAAAATGGAATTCATCAAACCTTGGAATGTGGAAGGTGCATTCATAAAGCCAAAAGACATGATCAAAAAATCATAATGGCCTTCATGAGTTCGGAATGTTGTTTTTGGGATATTTGCTTCCTTCATTCTAATTTGTCAAGGATATGATTCAAGATCAATGTATAGACTCTACATTTTTGGATTTTATACCATCCAATCCACATTCTGACACTGGCTCAAAATATTATGTGCATTCTGACATTCAACTCATAACTTGGTGGTCAGTCATCCTCTTCTAACTCCTGAAACCTTGATATTGATTTTGATTTCTTTGATTCTCCTTTCATTTAGCTATTATTGGTCCATGTCTTGACCAATTTATATAGGATATTGAAGCCCAACTTGCAACTATTCCTTCTTGGAATTTTTGTGCTCGCCAACATCTCCAAACTCATGTTTCCCTTTTCCAAGATTACTACCCTTATTCCAACACAAGTGTGGTGGGTTTCCCCTTACAAAAGTCTCCTCTATTCTTTTCCATCAATCCCTCCAAAGAATATTAGAAATATTTTGAACCCAAATAAATAGATGAGAAAGAAGAAATATTTTCCCCAAGCGCTACATTCCATACACTTAGAGAGTCTATTAGAAAGGAAACTACAATACTACTCAAAGATAAATCTCCTACATTAAAACAAATAATGAATCAAGCTATCAAAGAGCTTACTAAAGTTAAGAAACAATTGTTTGAACTTCAAATGTAAATTAGTGAGTCTTTGAATGAAGAACTAAGAAGACTATATGATGATGAATGTTTTTTGTTAGAGCAATCAAAGGACAAGAAAAATATTGATAAAAAGGAAACAACACATGTAACACACCCAATTCCACATTTAGTCACATTACTACCATTCTAACTCTATAACATGTTGTGCTATAAAAAATTATGTCGACCTAGCTCATACTTATCTTTAATTACCAATTCTAATGACAATATGTTCTCTGTCTAGTTATATAATAAAATATGCATGCAATATAATCGACAACTCATGCAATTCATAGAATTAAAACATCATGTAATTTATTATCCAACCACAACATTTTTAATAGAAATATACACATAATAATCTTAGAACATAACATAGAACCCATAACTCTTATCCTAAGAAGAAATAATATCAATTGGTTGCGTACAAAGGACATTCCTCCCAAACGTACGCTCTATTTCTCTAGTTCTCTCACCAACAAGCCACCCACGAGTTGGGGTTGCGATTCCACAAGAAAAAATGACTCCTATGGCTAACTAAACTCTCTCACACAACCCAATACCCAATAAATGACAACTGAAAAACTCCTACATCCCTTTTCCACCACCCATCTCTCTTCCCTAGCCTAACCACCCTAGTGATGGAATCCCCTTATCTTCCCTACAATACCTCAATAAATTCTCACCCCCTTTAGGGCTCTAGTGCAGCCCGTATAGTAATATCAATGTTGGAGGCTCCAAAAAACTCAATTTTCTATGAACTCTCAATCAAAACAATCCCATGCCCATGGTTACATGCCATTCCGTATCAGATATAAGTGACAAGCATCCCCAACCTTCCATCACAAACATAATAGACTAATTCCATATAGGTTAATGGTGAAGTCCATACATAACGAGAGAGTCAACATAGTATAACCATGAACATGTATATTGATCAAATGATAGAATGATGATCGGATTCCCAAACCTAGGGACTTAGTATGCATGAGATGAACTTGCCACTTGACACCCAAAGAAAATCCACCTAAGTCCTTGGAACACATTTTCATGGATATTTTTTCTTTATTATTATTTAAGATAAGTGGATTTTGGTTTACAATATAATAATAATATATCATACTTTATCCCCGCTGGCCCCTCTCACATAACAATATTGATAAAATAATTACTTTGGACTTGGGTTGACTAGGGTATTATTTCAATTGACTACAAGACAAGTCAACTAGATAGTTGAATCAATCGACCAGATAGTCAACCAAAAAAACTAAGTCAATTCCCTCTCATGGAGTCATAGACCCCAATGTTTCGTCCCTATCGTACAATATCCATCGATGTTTTTTTATTAATAACTTTGATACAAACTATACATAAATTGTCCCTTTTCCATATTATCTGACTCTACAACCTATATGGCATATATTATAATTACAATCATTGAGGATTGAGAATGGGGTATTACAACACAACACCAAGAAAATGAAACAAAGCAAGAAGATATAGATACATCAAGAAAATAAGTTTCATTCTTTAGTACTGGCCCTAAAGATGAAAGCTACAATATCATAGGAAGAATCCAACTTGCATTTTATAAAATGTTACGAGGAAAATAACTCTATGGAAAGGGGTAGACAACAACAGATGAAAATGACTACATAAATCAACTATAATCTCAAGTATGTTATATAAATGGATATGCTAACAAGACAAGATAAAGATCCTACCTCATCCAGATGTTCGATGAAGTCCACCATTGAGCACTTGACTCGAATAAATACACCTGCAACGTGTCCTCAACAACCAAGATACAAAAGCATATGGTGATAATATATAAAGTTATCACATATAATAACACAATCCATCAATATTCATAACAAATACGCCCATGGAATAACAATTCAAATATTTGCAAGACATTAATTGGATGAGAAAAGAGTATTTCTATTAAAACATAATCAACATAAGTGTATAAATGACAAACTTCCATGTCAGGACGTTCGGAACCGAGAAACTAATTCCCTTCTAGTTGGGTCTCCACCACTTAAATCCTCCACCAAAGGCAATCTCATATAAGAGAGACAAAGAGGTTCTCCATCAAATAGGGAAGAGCTTGGGGGATGAACAATGTGTTTAGACTTGAAAGGACAAAGGGATGCATACTCAATATCAAGTGAATAATTTCTCCAGAGTAATATTTCTCTCAAAGTTGAATTATTCTCCTCCTTTCCACAACTTGGATATGTCCCATTTATATCATTCAAATGGAACTGAAGGGCCAAGTTAGAATGTTTCCAGTATATGGAAGTTCAAGGATCATGGATCTCATGACATGACATGGAAACCCGACACCATTTTTTAATTTTGGGCACAAAACCTAATGTATGTGGGTTGTAATTGTGAAACCTAAGTATACGCATGATGTATATTTGTTAGGGCACGTATATGTGGAAAAATACAATTTTTAGCTCTTGGAGATGCAAAAAGGGAATTCAAGTCTGCATAGGGAAATGGAAAAGTCCTTATGAGAAAGTTTTTATGGGGTGAGGCAAATATTGCTATAATAGATGCCCCCTAATGTGTGAGGTCAGAGGAGTATATTCGATGGATGAAATATATTATAATTCCCAAAAGTGGAGTAATGGAGACCCAACTGCATGAACTAACTGCTCATAAGAATATTACATTCCAAAATGACTTTGTGCACATGGCCGCCAATTTGAATTACACTACAGATCCATGTGGAAATATACCAAACAATTGTTCATAGCCATGAATAGGAAATACAAAAGTAGATACATGCCATAGGTTGTCATAGTCACGAACAAGGCCGAGTGAAAACCAGTCCAAAAATCAATCTGAACATATCTATATACAATGGAGTACAATTTGATATCCCATGATCACTGAAGTCATACATTTACTAGTCCAATGAATGATAGCAACAACTCAGAAAATCTGCGACTATGAAATGATGTCTTCAAGTCTTCTATACGATCCACCAAAGGTGTGATTCTACATCATGTGAATAAAGGAGTTGAGGTCGAACAAAATGAGACTTCATTTGATTACTGGTCACTAAGGTATATCGTTAACAAACACGATATGGCCTATCGATAATGAAAGTAGGTATAAAGGCACCAAGTACATACTTACAAGTGTGAATATAGGTGTTGAGTTTGAACACTTGAATAATCCATTGATCATGATACATTGATGTATTCCCAACTGTTTATGGCGAGAGAACCTACCACTAATGACTGCAAGCCTCTAGGTACTCATAAGAATCTAGGTCTTGTTTCCAGAATAGATGGTCTGAAGTCGATGGAAGGAGACCCACTGAAAGGAGAGAACTAAGGCATGTCTCATCATTCAACATGAGGTACAAAGTAGGATATTGATGATTTCGATGAACTCATACAAAGAACATGTTCATGAACCAATGGCCTTGTGCGTCTTTCGCATGCACCAGATGCAAGAACTTCATGAAAAAGACCCTATGAATAGTAGCCAATAAGGAAAATTGTCAAAAAAATAGAGGAAACCACCAATAAGGCTAATGGAATCCAAGACACTACATGAATCCTAATGTGTAAATAGATTTCTTGTTTTCGAACAGAAGGGAAACACCCCATTCGACGATCAATGAAGAGATGTAAACTACTGGGTTCAAGGTTACCTATCCATAAGGAAAGTAGGACCATGGTGCACGGTAGGACTACAACTTCATGTAACTCTGAGACACACTGAGGGTATGGCCAATATGAAAAGTTGAGAGTTCTAAGAAATGGCCGACATAGGGTGATAGACATCCTTTGAACAAGAGCATGAGACACATGGATGACTTGGGCAACATAGACTCAATGATGAAACTTTGTGATGCATGAGGCACCAATCAAACTCTCCATACAGACTGGAAGAGTAACCAGTAGAGGGATTAAACTTTAAGTAATGAGCTCAACTTCCTAAGGTCACGATAAACCCAAAATTTTGATGATAAGTGGACTCAAAATTTTGTGCTCTGTTCAAAGGCGACACGAATGCTACCAACATAAGATAATACTCTTTTTCTGCCTATTTTTTTTTTTCATAGTCAAATGAATGTTATGATACAAAGGAGGAAACGGGTGTTGCAAGTAAGAAACTAGTTCCAAAATTGGAACATACCTATGTTCAATGCAAGGAGTTGCATGCAGTATATGGACACTTGAGGGAATGTTTCCTCTTGGGTTAAAGGGTGTAAACAAGGCACTGCTTGGTTGATGATGTAAAATGCTGAGGTGATAGGCATATAATGTGAAAGAAAGAACTGACAATAGGCTCAATACTGCAATCAAGAGAATGAGATGCAATTACAAGTTAACACCAAATAATGTCCTTTTTCATAAATTTAGTCTACTTGTTCTGAAAAAGGGTTAAACTTACACCCAGTAGACATCCTTTCAAATCCAATTTATGAGTGTGAAAGAAACAATTTCACTCGACCATCTTTTCACTTTTTGAGAGAGACAGAAAATAGATTAAACCCGACTCATTGATGTTGTTATAAGAATCATATCATTGGGGAGGCTAGGGCTCCCATGTAGGACTTCTATGAAAGGTCAACAACTTATGAACAACTGACACAAGCTTGGGAAAACCCAAAGCTTTCCAAGTAGAGGAGGATAAAATACTTGCAGAGGTTACCTTCTATATGATATATCAAAGAATGTAACTTATCTAGAAGGTTGTAGATGAAGGAATTTGATACCCCACAAGACCATCCCAGTCAAAGGAAACCTCCCTAGGATTTGGAGGGAGTGTACTCAGAGAGAGTAGAACGCTCTCTTGTTCAAAAGGTACAAGACTAGAAATTTTAATTACATGGTCAAAAGCTGCACCACTCCTCAAAACATAAGTGGTATCAGCTAAAGATTGCATTGGCTTGAATGTTGTGTTAACCAAAGAAGAATTAGAATGTTGGGAAACCAGAGACTATTATGAACCCAAAGGACTATCAGGTAAGGACTTCACTACTAGTGCCACATCAGTATCATGGCATTGACGAGTAAGGTGATTCCCTTTGCAAATCCTACAAAGGAACTTGGGCTTAAATACTATACATCGAGGCTTCTCAATCATATGAATGCCCCCAACATGACTTACAGTGACTGGTGGCATGCTCTCAGCATGACTTGCAAAGTCTAGTGGCTCATCTCCAACATGATTTATAGAGGTTGGTGATGTATGCGCAGTGTGAATAATAGTGACTAGAGTTGTGCCCTCGACCTGACTCGCAGTGGTTGGTTGCGAAATTTGAGACCAAGGTTCCTGGAAAGACTGGGTTTGAGAAATCATAGGCTAGTAAGGGTTTTGGTCTACACATTGGCCCTACCCGATAGGGTAGTATCCTTCTCCAAGCTAATTCATAAAGGGTTGTAAAGGAATCATCACCGTGGAAGGCGTTTGGGAAGAGAAAATGTCATGAAGAGGGTTACTCAGGTGAGGATATATGTTTCCCCCAGACAAATGGACTCTATCAAGGGGGTAGCTCGTACTTTAAAATTGACTCCCTCTGTATGAAATACCAGAGGATAGACGGAGGTCCGCCATGGGAAAAACATTCGTAGGAACTGACATAGGGGAAGAAGGATATATGGACGGAGTGTAATAAGTGGAATAACCACCCATTTGAGAACTTGCTCCTGAAAAAGTGAATCTAGGATTGGATCCATGGGAAGGAATATTCCAACCTCCCACTGTGAAATTCGGTTGATGGATATGACTCCCATCAAATGAAAAAGGAGAATACAGAGGCATCATGCCCCCAGACCCAAAACTAGGATTCACATAAGGCGACAAGATAGAGGATGGAAAGTGCAAAGAAATTTCTGACATACTAAGAGAGAGATGACTAGAGACCCAAGGCATTGACTAAGTATTGTGATTCGACGTACCACTCAGAAATACAAAGGGATTCGTTGCCATGGAATGAGAAAATACCGCGGGTTGGGTCACGCTAACTGAGGGAGTCATGGAGCCTCCACTATCCATAATAATGAAGAATCATGACATAATACAAAATCCTAAGGCCAACTAATAATCAGAAAGCACACCAAAATAAGAAAAAGACCAATATGCACACAAATAGGATAAAGTGGCTGAAAGGGGCCTCCCTCCCTAAAGTAGGTATGTGTCACCCAAGAGGGGCCTGAGACTCCTTGCAAAATATCGAAGGTATTATAATCAGTTATAAGGGCCCTTGTGGGCTTAACAACTAGCTGGTCAGATCCCCCCGGAGAGGTAATCCTCCATAAAGGTTGTGTGTTGTCCGACCCTTATTTGACCCAGGGTACCTACAGAATAACCCTTGCAAGTAACTTATGTGGCTACCTATGTCAAGAAACTAAGTCACCATGGTATAACCAATGCACATGAGAACAGTTGTAAGTCAGGTCTACCATATGGGCAGGGTAACAAAGCCCAAAATATTGAAAGCACCGCCTCTCACAGAGGTAAAGGTACTAGAAATACCCCCATATACGAATAGATCCCCATAAATATCTCTGACGCTAAGAAGGTATTGGAGGGATATCTCCTCAACCAACTTTGCGCGACCTCGTTCTTAACTCTGGTGTGAGAGGAGCCTCCTGAAGTCACCAATTATACAATGGATTTCACCACTCCCTTAGTTAGAAAAATATGTTGAGTTTAATATCCTTAAAGAAGTTTACTCACAAAATCCTATTCCAAGGCTCTAAATCTTAAGCTAGTTTGTGCACCTTGAAAAATAAAATCGTTTCTAATCAATTTTAAATTTATCAATGCTACTTTTAGTGGATTTGCTTACCCAAAAGGTGTGGTCCTGAAACTAATGATGTTATGACTCAACAAGTAAAATAAATGAATATGAATATAATGCAAAGTCCTAACTTCAATTCCCAATAAATGATAAACTTTTAAAAATGCAACTTTCAATTCAATTCTGTAATTTCAAATAAGATGCAATATTTCCATACATGTACTAAGATCAATGATAAGAACCCAAAAGATCAAATTCCAACAATGCAAAATGTATGTTTTTGTATTTTCAATATAAAAGAATGAAAATGCAAGGACTGAAAAACAACTTGATATAAAGACCCTACTGTATGTAAATAGAGACAAACCAAGTAGAATATCAAGAAGCAAACACCCAACCCAGAATGCAAGGACAATCAATGAAAAGGATAATGAGAAATAAAAACCGCCCGAAAATTCAACCAAAGAATGGTTTCCTATCACTCTGTAGGCACTTAACAGTCATAATAGAGACCTAAGAAGACCCATCAACCATCAAAACTTACCCAACAAACATTAAACTCAACAATCAAGCAAAAAAGGTTGATGTACACGACTGTTTAGGAGAAACTAGTGTATATATTCTTCCTACAGAACGAAAGCTCACGTATGTATGTGACTACCAAGGAAAAAACCGTGTATATGTATTGAAACATTGTCAAGTTAAGGATAAGGTCAAGTAACTCAGACCCAAAATGAGAAGAGGTTTTCAAGCAATCAGAAGACAAGAAACTTAAGATAAACGAGAGCAATCAAAGGAGAAAAACACTCCAAACCCCGAAAAGAAGATTCTTTCCCCAGTATGGTCACCAATTCTATTACGAGGAAAATCACTCTATGGCAAGTGGTAAACCACAACAGACAAAAATGACTGTATAAATCAGCTATAATCTCAAGTATGCTATATAAACGAATATGCTAACAAGACAAGATAAATATCCTACCTCGTCCAAACGTTCGATGAAGTCCACCGTTGAGCACTCGACTCAAAGAAATACACCTGCAACTTGTCCTCAACAACCAAGATACGCAAGCATATGGTGATAATATATAAATTTAGCACATATAATAGCATAGTCCATCAATATTCTTAACAAATACGCCCATGGAATAACAATTCAAATATTTGGAAGACATTAATTGGATGAGAAAATGGTATTTCTATTAAAATGTAATCAACAAAAGTGTATGAATGACAAACTTTCATGTTGTCACGTTCGGTATTGAGAAACTAAGTCTCTTCCAACTGGGCCTCCACCACTTCAATCCTCTACCAAAGGACAACTCATATAAGAGAGACAAAGAGGTTCTCCATCAAATAGAGAAGAGTTTGTGGGCTAAACAATGTGTTCAGACTTGAAAGGACAAAGGGATGTAGACTCAATATCAAGTGAATAATTTCTCCAGAGTAACTTTGCTCTCAAAGTTGAATTCTTCTCCTCCTCTCCACAACTTGGATATGGCCTATTTATAGCCTTCAAATGGAATTGAAGGGCCGATTCAGAACATTTCCAGTATATGGAAGGTCAAGGATCATGGATCTCGTGACTGACATGGAAACCCGACACCATTTTTTAATTTTGGGCACAAAACCTGATGTACGCGGGCTGTAATGGTTAAACCTGCGTATACACATGTTGTATAGTTGTTATGGTGTGTATATGTGGAAAAATACAATTTTTAGCTCTGGGAATTGCAAAAAGGGACTTCAAGTCTGCATAGGGAAATGGAAAAGGCCTCCTGAGTAAGTTTGCACGGAGTGAGACAAATCTTGCTATAACATAAGCCTTATGAATTGGATGATTTCATAGATTCAAGAGAAATATTGTAAAACTTTATCTATTCCTGAGTACTTTTTGAATCCATGCTTGATAAATGTTAGAGCCATTAATAGTTTTAGAATCCAAATAAATAAAATGGAAAATAATTTCCTATTACAATTAGAAGATTAACCACCTATGTGAATCTTTGTGAATTTGATTCTTCATTGAACATCCTCTTAGTAAAACATTTCTGAAGAGATCACATCCCGATCACTTTTGATAAAGGTACAATCAAGTTTAGGGTCCAAGGTTCATTAATCCAAATACTCTATATTGATGATTTTGAAGTAAGGATCTAGTCTTTCCCAAATGATGAATATCTCTATTATTGTTGATCATGTCTTAAAAGTAAAAAAGAATTTGTAAAAAATATTAAATAAAAGGGAGATTTATCATAAACTATAATAAATAAAATAAAATTTGATTGTTGTAGTGATGGTTTTTGGTCAAGAAAGGAGTATTTTGTAGACCTGCCTTATGAAAACAATTATAAATGTGTTCCTTATAAATCTATTGCACCTCTAATATCTCCAAGAAAACAAGATATATGAAAAAAATAAATTGCAGATTTACTTGAAAAAAATTTAATAGAGAAAAGCATGACTCCCCAAGTTAATCTTGCATTTTATGTGAATAAATATTCAAAATAGAAAATATACATTGGAATTGATTCCTATCTATTATCCCTAACCAAATAAGGAAAACATTCTAGCCAAAGTTAAAGGATGTACTGTATTCTCAAAGTTTGACCTAAAGTTAGGATTTTGGAAAATATGCATAAATCCAAAAGATATATTTAAAACTAGTTTGGTTGTTACTCATGGATAGTTCCAATGGAAGGTTATGCCATTTGGACGTTTGGATTGAAAAATGCACTTTTTGATTTTCAAAAAATAATCAAAAATATTTTTGTGGATCTTCCATTTCTATATATATTTTCGAAAAATAATGAAGGATATTTTTTGGATCTTCCATTTCTATATATAGATATGTTCCAAAGATTTAAAAAAACATTGAAACAATTTAGATATTTTTGTGGATCTTCCATTTCTATATATATTTTCGAAAAATAATGAAGGATATTTTTTGGATCTTCCATTTCTATATATAGATATGTTCCAAAGATTTAAAAAAACATTGAAACAATTTAGAGCAATTTTATTAGAAATTTTATGATCATGGTTTGATACTATTTCTTAAATAGGAGATAGATAAAACAATGATTGAGTTCTTAGGATTGTATGGAGGAGAATGACAAATTTTGTTACAACAACATGTGTTATTAAATCACTAGTCTTTCCATGATGTCATTATGAATAATATCCAACTGCAAAGATTTCTCATCTCTTTGAATTATATTAGAAACTTTTATCCAGGTCAAGCCAAGGTCACTGTTATTGACAATGAGAGTAAACATAGATGAAGATATATATCACCTCACGTTTACTTCTTTCGCATGCTTTCTTCATTTTTCACCTTTATCCCATCAACATTTGAACTTCAAATCCGAATGATCACTCAGCAAAGGAAAAGTGGAGATCACGCATCCTTCTGCTACTGGTTGATGCAGAACAACTCCTTCAGGATGTTTGTTCTTCAACCAAATTCTTTTTTTTTTCTTTTTTTAAATGGAAAAATATTTTTAAAATTTATGGGTCGAAAAGTTGAATTGAATTTCTTATAATGATTATGAGTAGAGTGTCCACTCTAAACATTTAACATTTCTAAAATCATATATATAATATTTATCAAAAACCATATAAAATTTTCTAAAACCATTTACACAATGCTTATCCAAATCCAAAAACACAGTGTACAAGTTGAAATGAATCTGTTCTACATGTCTCATCAACGTCTCAAAGTCTATGCGTGGGAATGTTTGGCCACCTTCCCAGTGACGTATCTGTCAAGTCAAGCTGTTGCACACGAGTTTGACTTTGTGTGTCGATTATTTAGTGTGAACAGATTTCATTTCTGCATGTAAAACGTTTTGGTCGAGTCGACTGTGCTCCAGAATTGAAATTCAATAAATGTTGTTATCGAGCACCTATCACCGAGAACAAAGTCCGTGAAGTTTAAGTAATCTTACAAAAATTATACCAATATAGCGATAAAAGAAAGTGTTTGGTGCATATTAGGTTTTTTTTTTTTTCATTTTATTTTGATTTTGAGATGAGTTAATCTCGCAATTTAGTCAGACATAATTTTTCAATTTTTTTTTTTTTTAATTTCATAAGAAAAAAGACTTTAATATAAATAATCTGTTACAATACTTTCAAAAGTTCAGATCTCTCAATTATTTGATGCTGCCATATAGTTAAAGATTACATAATATCATATCAAACCTAAAGAGCTAAGAAGCTCTATAAATATAGTCTCCAAAAATATTATATCTTCTTTATACAGTTTAAAAATAATAGTATCGTTTTCCAAGCATCTGTATAGCTAAGCGATGTCTAATCTGTCAAAAAGATCTACATGTCCTTCATTTACTGCTGCATAATATAAACCATCTCCCTCAAGAGATAAAGCTGCTTTTGAAAGTTGATAAGCTTTCATGTTGAAGCCTCTGTATATATGTTGAGCTTTTTGTGCAAATTTCCTACTGAGATCTTTAATATTTTTCATCCAGGGCTGTGAATAGACCACTTGAACTGCAACCTTGTTACCTTTTTTATAATGAGCAAAGAATAATATACACCATAATGCTAGTAGTTCAGCGTTGGTGTTAGTACCACTGCCACAATTCATTTTGATTCTAAAAGTACCCAACATTGGACATTTTAATATAGCTCCTGCTCCACATATCTCACCCCTTTCTTGTGACGCACCATCAAAAAAACCCACAGCTAGGTCCCAAAAAAGTAAAGGTGGTCTATCAATCCTCCTATCCTTAGTGGCATGTCCTACTTATATTTCTCCCAGATCCTGTAGAATACTAGTACAAAATTTGTTCCTATTCAAGGGACTATCTTCAAAGATAGCAAGATTTCTATGTTTCCAGATCTCCCAACAGATAAGACATGGAATTTCTAGTTTTTCTCCCTTCCTTCTTTTCCAATTAAGAATACAATCACTAAACTATCCTCCTTCCCAAACTGTAATGTTCCTGACTTGGCTAGTCTAGGAAACACTGCTAATGTGTGTGTAGGATCAATGGTCTACAACATATAAATGATCATACAAATAATAAACGTGACAAAGGACTGCAAAGTTTGTATTATGATATCTCTGTGGATTACAAAATGGCCGAATGCAGCTGAATAAACTGACAATACTCGACAAGATCAATAGACAAAGAATCTTAGCCAGAATACAGATAAGCAACTAAAAGATAATACCCGGAATATGGGAGCACTACGGAATCGATGGATGCGCTGGGACTATGGCAACTTTGATGGTAACTGCTGAAAGTCTGGAAAGTTCTCCTTGGGATCTATACTTCTCGGAATGGCCTAGAAACTGTCCCAAATGATGCACCCTGGTCTATTCCTCAGTACTGGTATCTGTTGGACCCCTCTACTGATGAATCTGGACCCCGGATGGACACCCCTGGGGGAATGTGCCCCTCTTCTTCTGGAAAAATGCGTCCTAGTGATTCCACCATCAAAATCTGACGAGATATGTCTCAAAACGACCGTCTTGGTCTACTAGGAAATGGGTCAGAAGGGTTTCCCTGAATCTGGTCTGATGCTCACTCTGGAACCCTAAATGTGCCCGCCAAAAGTGCCACACGTCCAAGTTTGGAAAATGCATCCCAGTTGATTCCTCTGTCAGAATATGATGAGGAACCAAGAAAAATATTCACCTTTCCCTCCTCTCAAATTGGTCGAAGGGAAATCTCAGAATTCTCTCTGGATAGGATAACTCGACTAAAAACCCTCTTAGAAGCTGCGCCCTCACTCTGGATAAATGCGCCCTTGTTGTTGAACACTGTGTAACTGCTGCTGAAGAATGATGGAAGACCTGAATGATCTTCCCGGTGACTAGGGTGTGTCTCTAAACACTGAAATCAACCAACTAGTGTCTTCCTCCTGGAATCCACTGAACTATCTCTCCTGAGATACGCCTCTTCTCCTCAATGACAAGTCATAATCTGCATAATAATGAATTAGGTCGCTAACCCTTCCTTTATAGCTTTCCAAAACCCTAAATCATGCTAAAACCCTAATTCATTGTTGACTTCCAAAACCCTAAATCACTGTTGAAACCCTAATTCACTGGTGACTGTTATTTTTAGCTCATAATGACTTAAAAGTGCTTTTAACCCTTTTTAGCTCAATATCACTTTCCGAATATAACACCTGTGACTGGAGTGACCTTTAGTAACCCTGTTTACCCCTCTTTGGCCATGACTATAGTCTAATGGGGCGGTTTAGACCATTAAGCCTCCTCTCTGGAGCTCCTATTTGGAAAGGGACATTGCAGTCCTCCCTTCCCAAAATTGTTTTTTCTCAAGCAATACTAGTACAGGATGATGCAACACCTGCTCACTCTCCTAATTAGTGTCCTCTACTGGAAGCCCTCTCCATCTGATCAAACACTCTTTGATGACCCTTATCCTCAGTTTCTGCTCCCGAAACTCCAAAACCTCCTCCGAAACTAACTCCAACTATCCCTCCTCATCCAATGTGGGAATCTCCTTTGGTGTGCTAATGAATTGTCCCACTTCCTTTTTGAGGCAAGACACGTGGAACACGTTATGAATCTTGCTCCCCTCTGGAAGCTCTAGCTCATAAGAAACCTCGCCTACTCGGCGCATGATCTTGTAAGGACCATAAAATCTGGGCTTGAGCTTCTCGGCCCCACTCTTCTTTAGAGATGACTGTCTGTAGGGTTGGAGTCTCAATAAAACCAAATCTCCAACCTCAAATCTACGCTCTATCCTGTGCCTGTCCGCACTTATCTTCTGTCAGTTTTGCGTCATCTACAGGTTCTCTTTCAACAAATTGAGAATCTCCTAGCTCTCTATGATCCAATCCTTGGCCTTGGGAGCTCTACTCTCTCCAAATACCAAGTCTACCAAAGTGGGAGAATCATATCCATACAATTCTCAGAAGGGTGTCATACCAATGGACATGTGGAAGGTAGTGTTGTAGCAATGTTCTCCTAAATGTAACCACTTTACCCACGTTCTCTGCTGTCCTCCTACATAATTCCTCAAATACCCTTCAACCCACTTGTTGACAATATCGGTCTTCCCATCTGTATGAGGATGATAGCTAGTGCTAGGTGTCAACTCTGTCCCCACCAAATGAAACAACTCTCTCCAAAATGTCTCTATGAACCGACTGTCCCTATCACTGACGATGTTCTTTGGTAACACATGAAGTCTAAAGACCTCCCTAAAGAAAATATCGGCTACCTGAACTGCGTTGTAATCTATCAGTATGGCATAGAAGTGAGAAAACTTGGTCAATCTATCGACCACTACATAGATATAGTCCTTACCCTGGACCTTGGGTAGAACTGTGCTGAAGTCTATAGATATACTCTCCCATTTCTTCTCTGGAATGGGGAGTGGCTGAAGTATCCCTGCTGGAAGAACATGTTTTGACTTATTCTGTTGGAAATTCATACACTCACTGACGTGCCTCATAACATCTTGTTTGAGGCCCTTCCATGAGAAACTCTCTCTGATCTGTCTATAGGTTTTGAAAAACCCCTGATGGCCTGCTAGAGGTGAATCATGAACTACAGTGAGGATCTTCTTCTTGAGCCTTGAATCTGGCACCAAGTAGACTCTATCCTTGTAAAATATGACATCGTCAATGAACCAATACCATTCATTCTATATCTTCCCATCCATCACCTCACAAGCAAACTTGTTCTTGAAATATTCTACTAACAAGTGGGATTTCCAATCTGTTGAAATCTCCATCAAAGAACATGCCGCAGGTCTCCTCGATAGTGCATTGACCACAATGTTATTTTTCCCCTTGACATACTCTATGTCAAAGTTGAATTCCTGTACCTTCGTCACCCATTTATGTTGGCGCTCAGTAAGGTCCTTCTGCTCAAGGAAATACTTCAAGCTGTTGTGATCGGTCTTGACCACGAATTTGTTTCCCACCAAATATTGTCTGAACTTGGTTAAGGCATGCATGATTGCCAACATTTCCTTGTCATAAATGGAGTACAAACTCTCAGGTTGACTAAGCTTCCGGATCTCAAATACAATGGGGTGTCCTCCCTACATAAAAACTCCATCAATCCCTTCGCCAGATGCGTCACACTCTAGTAAAAATGGCAACGTGAAGTCTGGTAGTGCCAACACTGGACAAGTTCCCATGACTTCCTTCATGTGACCAAAGTATTCTTGTGATTTATCGGTCAATATGAAGGCCCCATGCTTGGTAAGATCTGTGAGCAGTGCTCCAAGATGAGAAAAACCCTGAACAAACTGCCTGTAATAGTTGCATAGCTCGAAGAAGCTCCTCAATTCTATCACGATCCTAGGTGTCGACCAATCCAGAATGGCCATGATCTTCTCGTGGTGCACATGTACCCCCTGTGTACTGATGATGTGGCCTAAGTAAGTCAACTCTTTCATACTGAAATCGCACTTGGACTCTTTGGCATATAATGACTGTGCCTCCATGATGCTCAATACCTCATCTAGGTGCCTCATATGCTCTTTCCATGACTGATTATAGATGAAGATGTTGTCGAAGAAAACCAAGACTAATTTCCTTAACTGATCCCTGAATATATGGTTCATGCAAGATTGGAATGTAGGGGGTGCATTGGTTAGCCCAAATGGCATAAATAGGAACTCAAAGTGTCCAAAATGACATCGAAATGTCATCTTCTCTATGTCCTGCTCTCGGATGTTGATCTGATGATATCAAGAGCGTAGATCAATTTTTGAGAAGAAAACTGCCCCATGCAGTTCATCCATCAACTCGTTAATGCATGGGATAGGGTATCGATTTTTGATGGTTTTCTTGTTCAAGGCTCGATAATCAATGCACATCCTCATGGTGCCATCCTTCTTCAGAACTAAGACAACTGAAGAAGCAAATGGGTTGTTTCTCGGTCTGATGTGTCCCATCGCCAACAATTCCTTGATTGCCTTCTCTATATCATCCTTGAACCTCCTAGGATGACGATAGGGGGGTGATCATATGTTTTCTCTCCTCCTCCAACTCAATGGTGTACTCAAACCCCCTGTCAGGTGGTCTCCCTGGTGGAATTGCCTCAAAGACCTGCTGATGTCGTCCCAATAAATTCTTGATCTCTATATGGTTATGTTGTCGACCTTTTGAATCCTTCTGAGTAGTGATCAAGCATTATGCAGAATATGCTACCTCCCCATGTCTGAATATCCTATCCATCCTCTTGGCTGAAACTATCCTGGGTGCTCCTGTCAACATACCTCTTAGAACAACCTTCTTCCCATCCTGATCTTTGAATCCTATTTTCAAGGTTTGGTAGTTGGTAGTGATTTTTCCAAGGTAATCATCCACTGAACTCCTAACACCACATCTGTGTCTGATAGGTCAACCACATAAAATGTGTCTCTCATTGTGTAGTTTCCTAACTTCATCTCTAGGTTTGGAACTCTGTCTAGACACTCCACTATGTGGCCATCTGCTACCGCAACATCAAACCCCTCAAACTCCTCTGTCTAAAGTGCCCATCTCGGTACTAGTGAAACATCGATGAAGTTGTGGGTGGCCCCACCATATATTAGGGCCATTTCCTATTGCCCTTAAATAATTCCTCTGATATAGAGGGTATCATACATGGGAACACCAGAAAGGGTCACTATGACTCCTCCCTTTGCTAGTTTCCTCTTGTTAGCCTGCTCTGGCGGTTGTGGGACTACTGGAGGATGGGATCCTACCGGTGTCGGTGGTCTACGGGGAGGCTTATCCTTTGCTGGTGCGAACTCCTCCTCTGAACTAGTGGATCCACTGTCCTTTTCCTCCTCCTCACTATCCACGCTGTCTGTTGCTACCTCGATATAATGAATCTCTCCCTTGCCCATGCATCTATGGCCTGGGACCCAAGGATCTCTGTAGCTGAAGAAAAGATTCTTCCTCATAAGCTGTCACCTAGTCTCATCATCCAACTTCTCCTTTCCCTTCCATTCTCTCTGGAATGGCTTCCTGTCTCGATCCCTCTGGGGCACAAATGGTTTGGAGAAATTTTTGGTCTTTGGCACTGAGTCTGCTAGATCTCGAGTGCGAAGGATGGCATCCTACAAAGTGGGAGTCATGTATGCATTCACCCATCCTCTCAAAGGTTATGTGAGTCCTTCTGTGAATAGAATGATCAGCTTGGGCTCTAATATATCTGTCGCTGCCATGACTACCCACTGAAACTCTGTGATGAATGCCTCTATTGTGCCAATTTGTCTCAACTAGGCTAGATCCCTGAAGTGTATCTTGGGATTCTTCCTATCAAACCTGTCCATGATCCTATCTATAAACTCCCTATAGGAGGTGATGTGACTAGATCCAATGTCACTAGTCCATGATACCACCACTTGTGTTCCTCACCCTCCAAGTGTAAGGTCGTGAAACATATGTCCTCTATCTCGGTCATCTAGTTGATCTTGTAATACGTGTCTAGCTTCTGTACCCAAGATTTGGCAGTGTATTTGGACGATTCGTCGAAATAAGGGATGGTGAGTTTCCCAACTTTTCGGATGAAATCGAGGTTATTCCCTTGCTGTTGTTGTGGTCCTCCCCTCTGCAAATCTCTGAGGAGGTTCCTGAGTCTAAGTCCACAATACTCAACAAAGTTCATGTCCTGATGGAAGTCATGACCCAATGCTTTGTACTCCCTCCTATACTCTGCAATGTCATCTGCATGAGTGGGTGGCCTCTGTGCTATCGGTGGCGGTGTTGTTACTGGGGGTGCCCTCTGGAAACTAGGAAACAAGGGTCTAGGAATCCTACTCCCAGAGGTGTATGTGCGAGAGGGTGAATGGGGTCTACTGCCTACTCCTAAGTTCCCCTGTGTTGCATGCATGACTTGTGTGTCTGGGGTGCCCACTCTATCTAATCTATTAACCACCTGTGCCAAGGACTGAGACATGGTTCATTGACTAGCTAACATATCGTTGATAACCTACATGAAATATGTCTCTGGATCTACGAGGGCCTTACCATTTCCCTCTAATCGCTCATATCTGTCTCATAGCATCCTCTTAGCCTCGCGCTCAGCCTCAAACTTTTCCCTTCTCTTTGCTTCTCTGTGTGCCTCTTCCTCTTCCTCTAAACTAGGAGGAAAAGGGGGAAAATCAAGCCTATGCCTTCTTTCCTTATGCCTATTGTAAGTGAAATATTAATCAGCTACGTGTTCACGACCCTATTCATCTTTTTCTGCACTCATTATCTTTAGTCATAGGATGGCAAGACTAAAGCTCTGATACCACTGTAATGTTCCTGACTTGGCTAGTCTAGGAAACACTGGTAATGTGTGTGTAGGATCAATGGTATACAACATATAAATGATCATACAAATAATAAACGCGACAAAGGACTACAAAGTTTGTATTATGATATCTCTGTGGATTACAAAATGGTCGAATGCAGTTGAATAAACTGACAATACTCAACTAGATCAACAAACAAAGGATCTTATCCAGAATACAAATAAGCAACTAAAATATAATACCCAGAATATGGGAGCACTGCGGAATCAATGGATGCGTTGGGACTATGGCAGCTTTGATGGTAACTGCTGGAAGTCTGGAAATTTCACCCTGGGAGCTATACTTCTCAGAATGGCCTAGAAACTATCCTAAATGATGCGCCCTGCTATAGTCCTTAGTACTAGTATCTGTTGGACCCCTCTGCTGATGAATCTGGATCCTGGATGGACACCCCTAGGGGAATGCGTCCCTCTTCTTCTGGAAAAATGTGTCCTAGTGATTCCACCATCGGAATCAGATGAGATATGTCTCAAAATGACTATCTTGGTCTATTGGGAAATGGATCGGAAGGGTTTCCCTGAATCTGGTTTGATGCTCGCTCTGGAACCCCAAATGTGCCCACCAAAAGTGTTGCACATCCAAGTCTGGAAAATGTGTCCCAGTTGATTCCTCCGTCGGAATCTGATGAGGAACTAGGAAAAATATGCGCCTTGCTATCCTCTCAAATGGGTCAGAGGGAAATCTCAGAATTCTCCCTGGATGAGATAAGTCAACTAAAAACCCTCTTAGAAGCTGCACCCTCACTCTGGATGAATGTGCCCTTACTGTTGAACATTGTGTAACTGCTATTGAAGAATGATGGAAGACCTGAATGATCTTCCTGGTGACTAGGGTGTGTCTCTCAACACCAAAATCAACCAATTGGTGTCTTCCTCCTGGAATCCACCGAACTATCTCTCCTCAGATGCACCTCTTCTCCTCAATGACAAGTCATAATTTGCATAATAATGAATTAGATCATTGACCCTTCCTTTATAGCTTTCCAAAACCCTAAATCATGTTGAAACCCTAATTCATTGTTGACTTCCAAAACCCTAAATCACTGTTGAAACCCTAATTCACCGTTGACTGCTATTTTTATCTCATAATGACTTAAAAATGCTTTTAACCCTTTTTAGCTCAATGTCACTTTCTGAATATAACACTTGTGACTGGAGTGACCTTTAGTAACCTTGTTTACCCCTCTTTGTCCCTGGCTATAGTCTAACGGGGCAGTTTAGACCATTAAGCCTCCTCTCTGGAGCTCCTATTTGGAAAGGGACATTACACGAACACCATCCAATTTTAATTCCTTAAGCATTAAATATCAAATATCTTTAGTAAAGTTACAATCCACAAATAAGTGATGCACACTCTCCTTACAATTCCCACAGAGAATACATCTGCTAGGGCCATGGAATCCTCTTTAAACTAAGTTTTCCCAAGTGAGAATTCTTTATTCTAACAGTAGCCACATAAATAATTTAACTTTTAATGGCATCTACCATTGTCAGAGATCATTATACCAGAAAACAGGTTCAGTCTTTACTTCCTCCAACATTTGAACTTCATAGGATTTCTTTGCACTTACTTGACCACTTTTGGTATCCTAGGACCACATTAATAAGTCTTTGTCATTATTTAGTTCAATACCCAAGCTGACTAAACCTTTAACATAGTTATTCCATTCATCTTTTAAGTCTCCTTACAATCCTAAAACCTTTCCCTTTACCCACCATGTTTGTCTAGAATTTTCCAAATCCACAGTTCTTACTTGTGCCAGAAAATCTAATCCTAGATCCTTTAGTTTTAAAATAATATTCCTTGAGAATTGATAAAATTTATGTGACCCAACCATGGGATCAATACCAATTCTGACATCCCTTCCATCTCCTAGCTTCCAGACCAACCAATCATTTAAAATATTTAAAGACAATGTGAGAGCCCTCCAAATATTAGAGCCACTAGTCCACTTTCTTCTTCCATGCCTAAGCCATGCAACCACATAATTCTTCCTGAGATATTTATTAACAATTACCTCATGCCAAAGCCCAGATACCATGAGGCACCTCCACAAAAATTGTGCTGCAAGAGCTTTCCCAAAAGTAAAGATATTTTTTATATCCCACCCCGCCATCTTTTTAGGTTTAGCTATCTTATCCCAACTTATCAAATGTATCCCTTCTTTTTCCTTTTTTCCAGTCCACAAAAAATTGAACATTCTCCTTCTGATAATATTGAGTATACTTTTTGGAATCTTGGCCAGAGAGAGCCAATTTACAAATATACTTTCAAGTACAACTTTAACAAGTGTCACCCTTCTCCCTAAGCTTAACCATATTAGAATCCAATTAGAAATCCTTTTCTCAAACTTTCTCACCAACCAATACGAATCAGCCTTATTATAACAATTGGGTTTAAGAAAACAACCAAGATACTTGAAACCTGCATCTACTGATTTTACATCATAAGGAAGATTCTCCTTCAATAAAGTTATATCCTCTATTGTCTAAACCACTTCAAGAAACATTGATTTCTGTGTACTAAAATCCATACCAGTTGCTTTACTGAACAATTCTAAAAGATCCTTGTATAAATTCCACTCAAGAAGATTGTCATTTCCAAACAGAATAATATCATCAACAAACATTAAATGAGTAATGTATAACCCTCTAGCCAAATGAATACCTTCTAAGTTCTTATCTCTAGCATGATTCTTTATAGCTTTGCTTAAGCCTTCCACAACAAGAAGAAAGAGTAAAGGGGATAATGGGCACCCTTGTCTTAATATCCTTGAATTTTTAAAAAAGTCTAAAGGATTGCCATTAATCACTACAACAAAGTTTGCAGAGGTTACACACCCCATGATCCAATCAGTTTCTTCTAAGCTCATTCCCACCTGTAACATCACCAGTCTTAGGAAACCCCAGTCAGCTATGTCATATGTCTTTATCATGTCTAGTTTAAGTACCATAGCTTTGATATTTTTAACATTAATACTATGCAAAGCTTCGTGAACTATGCCAATAGCATCAGTGATTTGCCTAGCCTCTAGAAATCCAAATTGTTCCTTTGATATACCATAGGGCAGAGAAGTTTTAACTATGTTGGAAATAATTTTTGTAATGATTTTATACATCATGTTACAAAGAGATATGGGCCTATAATCCCCAAAATGTCTTGAATTATCACTCTTTGGAATTAGATAAAGAAAAGTTGCATTCAAATCTCCAAAAACCCTACCTTTCTTTCTTGATTCTTCAACCATCTCCACTAATTCATCACCCAAAATGTCAAAAAAAGCCAGAAAAAACTCTAAGGTCTAACCATCTGACCCAAGGCTTTTTGAAGTTTTAAATCCTTTGAGTATTGACAAAACTTCTATTGTAGTTACAGGTAAGGTTAATCTTTGGCTATCTTCTTCTCTGAACATCCTATGATAATTCCTTAAGATTGCAAGTTGGTCAGTAATGACAAGGTTAGGGTGGGCCAAGAAAATATTTCAAAAGAATCCAACTGCTTCCTTTTATAGATCTTGATTGCTAGTCATCACTGTCCCATCCTCCTTGGACAACTCCTATATAGTGTTTATATGTTTCCTCGAGTTAGCATAGGCATGAAAAAATTTAGTATTTCTATCACCTAATGCTAGCCAATTCAGTCAACTCTTTTGCCTCTACGTTTCCTCTTCTTGTCTCAATATAGCCATTTTTCTTTGCTCTTTTGTAGCAATCAACTCTTTTTCTACCTCATTCTCAAATCCACCAAGATGATTTGAGTAACTTATATCTAATTCTGCCTCCAACTTAACCAATTCCTCCTTTTCTTTTAGATTTTTATTTTTTCCCAATTAATCATCAAGGTCTTGAGTAACTTTATCTTATATACCAATGACTCCATAGGATTTAAGGTCTCTATTCCCAACAATCCATCCCAATTGGACCTGGAAAAATTTACAAATTCTGGCTCATCCAGCCAAATAGAATTAATCTTGAAGGGGAAACTGACCTCTCTATTATCTTTTTCCAAGTGTAGTATTATTGGCATATGATCAGAAATATTTAGATTACACACTACCGATCTGTATCTAAATCTTGTAGTCATAAGGTCCTCATAAATCAGAAATCGATCCAACCTGTTGGAAATATACTCCTGTCCTCTTCTACCATTTCTCCATGTAGATTGGAGTTTTAAGGGTTCAACATCCACCATCCCCTCATCTTGTAGCAACTTACTAAAGTATGGATGTAAAGAATCTACTCTAGCATGTTCACCCCACACCTTTGTAAATGAGGTAGTAAAGTTAAGATTTCCCCCTAGGATTAGATTTTGATCATTGAAAATACATTCATTCTTGATAGCCTCCCAAAAGACCTCTTTGTCAGAATATAGACCATAGCAGTTGATTACCTTCAAATTTCTGTCAAGGTCTTTTACACGTCCCTCCTACATTATCCCTGCAGGAATCAGGTAAGAAGAAAATCCATATTTCCTTAGATTCCATGCTGAGAACATCACACTAGAGAGACCTGTGGAGTCCACTCCACAAAAAAACCAGTGTGGTAGCAATTTAACAAAAAGATCCCTTGCTTTTTCCACCCCTACCATAGTTTCTTGTATAAGAAATACATCAGGTTTCACTAAGTCTAAGAGTATTTTTAGGGCTAAGTACTTGGAGCTTCCCCCCACTCCTCTCACATTTAAAGTGACCACAACCATTTTTTTACTCTTGCCAGGGGTTTTTGTGCTTTAAGCGCCCTCAGACCATCAACCACTGTGTAAAAATTAGACTCTCCAAGGTGCTTCTCGATCCCTAAACTCCTAGCACTTCTATTCTTCAAAGGAAATAAGTCCTTTTCAAGACCTCCACCTACTGCCCCTTTTGTAAATGAATCATTTCCCCCCGGACTGTTTGAAATGGGTTTCCAAGGGGTCATCTCTTTACTTTTCTTTCCCATTGTCTTTTTTAATAAATCCCCTCCATAAAAAATCAACAAAGGTGTTCTGGTGAGGATCTCTCTATAAGACGACACGTGATCGACAATAGCTTCTTCTACCTCAGATGTCACAATCAAGTGATCCCGTTCTCCACATATCTATTCTCCCGAAGCTATAATATCTCCCGAACACATGTGGTGACTCCCCTTCCCGTGCTCCACTACAATAGTAGATGGCCCAGCCTGATAAAATCTAGGGAAAAATGGACAATCCGATCTCTTAGGGACCCCTACAAGAGTTGAAAGCCCTACGTTCTTAGATAACAATGGTGCTTTCTCATGCTCCTTGACTTTCTATCATTCCCATGCTCATCCATTTTTTCTACGAGACCTAGATGTTGTCACTTGTCTAACACTATATGTTCTTTCTGCTAGAGTCTTTATTGGATTTCCTCTACAACATATTTAGACTCCAAAGTATCTCCTCATGGGATTTCATAATATTCTCAATATCTACCCTATAACTTTGTACTTATCTCTGCATGATTTTCATAGTTACAAGCTCTTTCCTTCCTCTCTTTCCATTAGACTCTGTCTCAACATTCCCCATGCTAACATGTATCCCTATGAATTCCACTTCATGAATGTAGGACCCTTGGGCAACTTCCATGGCTCTGGTTATCATACAAGAACCAAATGTCTTTCCTATACCTCTAAATTCGGCAAGAAAAATTTGCATGAAAACAATTTTCCATTAAACAAAGATATATACATACACAATTATGGAAAATAATGTATAAACTTTTTTTCTTTTTAATTCCACCAATGATCTTCTCTTTATTTGACTGTAACTTATACTTTCCAGATCAATTTTCTAGGCTGATAGATGTATTCTCCTCTCCAAGATATTTCCAAAGACTAATTTCTTTCTCAATTATGAGCTCTGAGCAGAAAGTTATAGTCATCTGAATATCTAATTTACCCCTTGTACACTTTTCATTGGTGCAATTTATCCTAGACAACAACTTTTGTCACTTGTAGAAGTAAATATGTCACAAACTAGGGAATTATTTGTATTATACATAGATAACAATGATTACATGGAAATCATAACAACTCTCAGATTGTTAATCTGATGCTCCGGTAAAAAAATGCAGCAGTATGAAAATGAAAACTTTGTCATTTTTCACCCATTTTTCCAGACATAACTTTTAGCCAAATTGGCTATCTCCCAAACTATGCACTTTTGGAAAAAAATTAATAAACCAATTTTGTCTGGCTTAATGTATACAAAATTTTGAGTAAGTAAAGTTTTCCATATTTTCCATCTGGGGACCCTTTTCCTCTGAAAATCCCAAAGATCCCCAAAAAGTGGCTCAGAATTGTGTAATTTTTCCTATTCCAGTATCCCCATTCTAAACCCCTTAGAATTTATTAAATTAATTCATGGGTTATTTTCATGTCCTCTTTCTAGACTCCCTCCAAAAGTTTCATCTTAATCTCGATCTCTGATAATGATCTTGACCCAGATTTTTAAAAACCACAATTTTGCAATTTTTGACAAATCGACGCAGAAATGGGAAGTGGCCCTCTTAGACACTTTTACAGATCTCCTCACTATGGAAAAAAAATAGAAGTTTCATATCAATCTAACTTGATCTGCTCCATTTATGGACAAAATAAGAAAATGGCTCCAGACTTTTTTTTATACTATAAGAAATTTTTTCCTAGGTGGCATCCTAGATGACGTGACATTGACATGGCACTGATGTTATTCTCCTAGATTTTATTCTGAGTCTATGTAAGAACCTCGATCATTACAACTGCATGCGACACAATGAAAAAGAAAGTTTTTTTTTTTGTTTTAAGAAGGAAGGAAACAATGGCAACAATTAATCTACACAACTTGACGATGAACAAAACACACACAAATCATGCAACAAACAACAACTACCCATCATACTGGCACATCATGCAACTGTACGAAACATGGGATAATAAATAGACAGATAAAAATGACTACTCGACCGACACAAGCAAGACAATGCCTACCGACTGAAGGAAAACATCAACAACCCGATACAATGGCTTCGATGACCAATAATTAGAAACCTCTACGATGCGCAAAACCAAACACATTAAGGAGTTACAGAACCAAGTACCAACATCAATGACAACGAAAAATATGCCCACATTGGGAAGCACAAGACTATGACCAGGTTATCATTCACATATATCCATCGGGCGATCAAGATCCCATCATCAGGAATCATGTTGTCACATGGAGATAGGCATGACAGTAACCAAGGCGCAACATAACACATCTAGACCAATAACCCAAGAAAAATCCAATGCACTAGGAGACCGAATTAACTGTCAACCACATGAAGACTATACCCAAGCCCCCAAGCAACAAGTCGACAAGACACAAGGTGACATCACTCAAAGTTTAATTGTGCAACCGACCAAATAATTTTTGTTTTCTTATGTGGTGCTTTTCCAGGAGGTCTCCCAATGGTAAAATAGAATTAATTCGAATATTATCTAAAAATTCATGTGCATCTATATTCTATTTAATTCCTTATATAATAGAATATTATTTGAAAGCTAGCTTAATCATAGTGATATAAGGAATTAATGATTACATTTTGTTAATATAATTAATGTCTCCCATAATAAACACGTAAATTAATATATTAAGAACATGAATGCATGGGGTTTTCTTTTGGATTAACGAAGGAACTTCCACATCGCATTATCGATCAGTTAAATTGTTGTCCAGAAATAAAATTTATGTCTAACAATGATATCGTTGTCCCGTAATAATATTTGTGTTCATTAATATTGTCTAACCATGTGCTATCTATTAATAAGAACTAACAATAAAACCATGTGCTATCTATTAATAATAAATCACATTCAACATATTTTTGTTCATCATTAATTACTGTCAACAATAGAAAGCTATTCAAAAATGCAGAGTATAACATCGCTATCCAAAACGCAGAGTATCGCTATCCAAAAGCACAGAGTATAATGTGCTAACAACATGCTATCAATATACTAAAAATCACAGTCCAATAAAGATATCGATCATTATGCTATCCATCAATAAAAACTCTATCCAATAATGCTACCAATAGAATCGCTACCTAGCAATTGCATTGCGGTCCCACAATAATTAGTTGTATTAATGATATAGTTGTACATAAAAAGGAATTAACAATTACAAAGGAAATAACAAGGAATCAACAATATATTTCGTTGTCAATTAAAAAGGAACGTTGTCTAGTAATAAATGTTACTGTGTCTAAAGAAATCGCAGAGAATGGCTGGGCAAATCACATAGTATAAACAAATAAATAATTTGCATGATATAAATGAATCACATGCTACACAATTAAATCACATGGTTTATACAAAAATAATCCTTGTCAAAAATATATACAAGATACACAACATCAATTACAACTCAGACACACACAGTCATACACTCATTGTCATTCAATGCATTAAAAACACAAGTATGTCAACAATGAAAATCGCGGGTAAACTTGTGGTTCATCAAAACAAAAGGTAAAGAAACAATGAAATCGTTGGTAAATTCGTGGTTCATAAAAAATGCAGGTAAAGAAACAATGAAAATCGTTGGTAAATTTGTGGTTCATCAAAATGCAGGTAAGGAAACAATGAAATCGTTGGTAAATTTGTGGTTCATCAAAACGTAGGTAAGACAATAATGAAATCATTGGTAAACTCGTGGTTCATCAAAATGCAGGTAAAGAAACAATGAAAACACTGGTAAATCCGTGGTTCATCAAAACATAGGTAAGGCAACAATGAAATCATTGGTAAATTCATGGTTCATCAAATGCTTGTAAAGCAACAATGAAAAGGATGGTAAATTTGTGGTTCATCAAAACACAGGTAAGGAAACAATGAAATCACTGGTAAATTCGTTGTATAAATATTCATTATATAAATTTCGCTGGGTGAATGGTTATAAAACAAAATCGTTGTGTATTAAGATTAATGTCATCAATTTTATAAGCACCCCAGATACAAGTAAAAAGAAACGATTTGGGGTAAAATCGAAATTGGTAAAGACAAATTCAACTGGACACATCCAATGGTTGATGCAATTGTAAAAATGATTCCATCTGGACCCCTATAAAGGTCATTTCAACAGTAAAAAAAAATCAAATCTGGGCCCAATAACTCTATATTAAAAGTTAACAAGAGCAGTTCTATAATGCTCAGGGTTTCTGTGCTAGACTCAGAAAAACGAGGGAAGTAAATCGTCCAGTGAGAGAGGTAAGAAATTGAGCGATAAAATAACAAAACGCATCGCACAATGGACAAAAATGAAGAGACTATCATTCAAATAGAAACGTAAAGATTTATCATTAAAGGAGACACAAAAATTTATCATTCAACGCAGAGATAAGTAAGGGGTAGATAACTGGGAGAAAATTTATCCTTCACATATTATCCATGCACAGGAAAGAAGGGAATTTGAATCTATAATTATTTAAACAATGGAGTGACGACCATCGATTCAGCTCCTGACCGACTGCTCAAGCACAGACTAATAACTTAAAGGATAAGGGGATTACATTGATAACTGAATTCTCAAGGAAAGCTCATGGAAAAGAAAACATCACCCGAGTACCGTAAAATAAGCATGTTTAAATTAAATTTCATTGCAAGTAACAACTTAAAAGGCGTACCTTAGCCAAATGCAAACACTTTGAAGTTTTTGTCCCGCGCGCGCTCCGTCTAGCTCCCACTTTCCAACTGATGTGACCTCACTGGTACCTCCCAACCAATGCTAGGGGTATTATTCTCCCCCCTGATCACCCTGAGCCGCAAAGGGGCCACACACACAATACTAGATAA
Source organism: Picea engelmannii (assembly GCA_009831015.1). NCBI lineage: Eukaryota > Viridiplantae > Streptophyta > Pinopsida > Pinales > Pinaceae > Picea > Picea engelmannii. The sequence continues at coordinate 397,312 of ML793322.1, read as the reverse complement.
TTATAGCACCCAACTTGCCTCGCAAGTTCGAGCTACCACTCGTTACCCGAGCTCGGTATCCCAACTCCCACAAGAGAAAGTTCAGTCAAGGCAAAATTTCAGCAGTGTAACGTTATGAAAAATGATGACCTCATACTCCTCCTCCTCCATCCTTTTTATAGATTTGTTAAGTAATTAGTTTCCCAAATTCCCATTAAATTCTTTTTTCATTAATTTAATTAGGAAAAATTTCCCCCGTACACACGTCACCTATCCACTAGTTGCACCAGAAAATCATTTTTTATTAATTAATTAAATATTTCTATTTGAGTTCATAATTACAAAGTTCCAAAGGAAAGATTCCTTACTAAGTTAGACATTCAACTTTTGCTTTATGTTTCCCTTTTTATTTAATTTTTTTTTTTTTTTTAAGTTTCCTNTTTTAACTAAAAAAATCAATTTAGCAAGTGTAGATAAAAAAACCATTTACCCTTTTTCCTTTTTAATTAAAAATTAATTTAGCAAGTGTAGATAAAAACAACCATTTACCCTCTTTTCTTTTTAGCTAAAAATTAAATTAGCAAATAGAGAAAAAAACAACCATTACCCCTTTTTTTAAAATTTAATCCTCCATTATAATTTTGACTTTAATAAATAAGTTTGAATTTCTTACCCCCCTTCTTATTACATGTTTATTTATTATTTTATTTTTTTGACCACAGGTTCTACTTAGTCCTAGGTTTTAATTTCACTAGGTTGGGCGACATTTTTATTAGGAAAAATAGTTCTTAAATCTTACTTATTACATCATTCAATTTAAGGCCAACAGTTTATTCACTTACCAGATAAAATCGTGACATGCCCTTCAGGATGCACTAGGTGCTCCAAGGGTGTCACTCGCCTCTTTCATTTTCTTTGTGCGACGTGCACTTCAGGATGCACTACGTGCTCCAAGGGTGCCACTCGCCTCTTGAATGAATTTGGTAGACGTCAAACTCCTGGAGTAAATACTCCACTAGGTGATCTTGTGGGAGACTAAGGGCCTCTAAAGAATAAGGCCCATACCTTATTGTGCACCCCTTAGAATCATCGTGAGAGACTGTCACAGTCTACCCTCACGACATCGTGGGTCTTATCGAACTAGGTAATCGTTAACCTACAGTTTGAGCCATGGTGAGAGTGTTATTAGGCTGTGGCAGGGCTGCTGCCGCACCTCTCCCTCAATGTATCTGGTTGTCTTGTGTGACCCCTCTACTCCACATGTGAGTCTAGTCAGAAAGATATCATCAATATGCATCCATCAATGAATCATGTCAGCAATAATAATCAATCATCATAACAATTAATCATATGTACATATTTCACATCAACAACATTCAAGCCCAACAGTCCACTCCCTGACTCGATCCATAGTCCAAGGGGTTTCATCGATGCCTCTTCATCCTCAATGTCCAAAGTCTGCACACTCAAGAGAACCCAATCAATAACACTTGTCTATGTAAATACAACAAAATAACATATCATCATATCCATAATATATCATAATCATAATCAAATGACCAATAGATATAATAACCTGGATCACTTGCAAGCAAGTGTCCTCAAAGAATAGGTTTGCTTAGTGCGCGCAAGAGTGGGATGTTACATACACCCCTCTTGGTTTAAACTTCAGCCTGAAGTTTCACAGTATATAAATGCTGAGATAAAGTGTATCACAGTATCATAAGTCTATCCATCAAACAAAAATGGAAATTGTTGGCGCATATAATATGTGTCTTCCCAGGTCGTCAAGTGCGGACTATAGTTGTCCCACTGGACCTTGACCTGATCTACTATTCAATGTCGTAGCTGTCAAATGAGATGGTCCAGGATGTGGATTGGATCAGCCATGAGCGCACCCTCGTCAGACACCTGCAAGGAACTCATGTCAATAACATGTGTAGGATCACTAATATCATGTATCAAAACAGATACGTGAAAAACATCGTTCATACACCTCAAAGAATCAAGAAAGGCTAGTCGATAGGCCACAGACCCCTTCTTTTCCACAATATCGAAAGGTCCCATGAACCTAGGGGATACTTTACCACCCTTTCCAAACTTGATCGAACTTTTATGCAGTTTCACCCGCAAGAAGACTCGATCACCAACTTCATAACTACAGTCGACACGATGTGCATCGACATAACTCTTATGTCGATCCTATGCTTCCTTGATCTCTTTCCTTATTGTTTTCATTTGATCTTCCATTTCTTGGATTGGTTTTGGTCCCACCAGGACCCTATCCTCAAGCCGATCCCAACTCAGAGGCATCCTACACAGTCACCCGGAAGGAAACTCGATAGGCACCATATTAATGTCTCTTTGATACTTGTTGTTATATGCAAATTCTACCAGTGGAAAGAATTCTTCCCAATGCTTGTGTTGGTCGATAACGTACATACGCAACATTTCCTCCAAGATTTGGCTTGTTCATTCGGTCTTTTCGTATGCCTCCGATGATATGTGGTACTAAAGTTAAGTTGGGTTCCCAAGGACTCTTGGAAACTAGTCCAAAATCATCCAATAAACACCGATCCTCGATCGGATATAATCCTCTTAGGCATGCCATGTAGCCTCACCATCTCACTGATGAAAACTCTAGTTATGTCAGGTGCCTGATATGTCATACGCACAAGAATAAAATGATCACTCTTCATTAGAGTGTTGGCTACCACAAAAATAGAGTCGTGACTCCTTGCCGTCAGTGGAAATCCAACAATGAAATCCATCGAAATGACCTCCCATTTTGATTCTATAATAGCGTGTGGTTGTAGTAATCCTCCTGGATGTCTATGTTCTTTCCATGTAGTTGACTATGTCTTCCTTCATTCCTTTCCCTAAGAATAAGGGTTTAAGGTTTGCCCTCATCTTCGTGACTCCAGGATGAGCCATGTACACTTCTTTGTGAGCCTCATTTAGGATCAAACTCCTCAAGTCGTCGTTGGGAGGTATGTAAATTTGACTTTTAAATATTAATAATCCGTCGTTGTCCATAGTAAATCCTTCAAATTTTGGTACCATCATGGTGTTTTTTCCAATAAAATCCTTGACCTCTTTGTACCAGTCATCATCGTGCTATAAAGTTACAATCTTTTCACGTAGATTCATCTAAAGAGGCATCACTGAAAAAATGCGTGGTCTCTGACTCAATGCAGTCACCACTCTTTTCATTGTTCTCTTTATGTAAGTAATCTCTAAATCTTACTCGCTAAGCAATTCCGACCAACTTCGTTGTTGCGCATTCAAGTCGCTTTGCGTAAAGATATGTTGTAGTCCACAGTGGTCCATTTTTTAGTTCAAATTTTCGTCCAATATGGTAGTGTCTCCAAAATTTCAAGGCATATGCAATGGCTAACAACTCCAAATCGTGCGTTGCATAGTTCTCCTCATGCCTTCTCAACTTTCTCGAGATGTAAGCGATCACTCGACCATATTGCATTAAGACTCCACCTAAGCCTTCCTCGGATGCGTCAATGCATACCAAGAAGTCCGCATCCATTTCTAGGACCTTTAGTATCAATGTTGTTGTCAACAACTCCTTGAGCCTCCAAAATGCTTCAGAGCATTTCTCGGTAAAAACAAACTTCTTGTTCTTCTTTTTCAATTCTATGATTGGATTTTCTATCTTCAAAAAACCCTCGATGAACCATCGATAATATCCCGCTAAACCCATGAAGCTACGCACTTCGGGGACATTCGTCGGTGTAGGCCATTCCATAATATCCTTGAACTTTGTTGGACCACGACGATACCTTTGTCAGAGATGATATGCCCTAAATAGTGAATCTTTGATTGATAAAATGAGCATTTAGACAATTCCCCATACAATTTATTCTCTTGGAGACACTGTAGTAAAAAGTGAAAGTGTTCATCATGCTCCTCCAACATCCAAGAGTAAATCAAAATATCATCAATGAATACTTGGATGAACTTGTCCAAGTATTCGCGGAACACCCCATTCATAAAACTCATAAATACCCCTGGGGCGTTCGTTATTCCAAAAGGTAAGATAGTAAACTCGTAATGTCCAAACCTAGTCTTAAATGCGGTCTTAGGGACATCGTCCTCCTTGATCCGTAACTAGTGATACCCTGATCTCAAGTCGATATTTGAAAAAAATGTTACACCCTTCATCTGATCAAACAGATCATCAATCATTGGCAATAGATACTGATTCTTGATCGTTTCCTTATTCAATTGATGGTAGTCAATGCAGAGTCTCCACGACCCATCCTTCTTTTGTATGAAAATAACAGGCACACCCCACAATGACACACTTGGACGTATAAGTCCTAGGTCCAACAACTCCTTCAGTTGCATTTTGAACTCCTGTAACTCTAGGGTTGACATCCGATAAGGAGCTCTTGCTATCAGTTCAGTCCTCGGTTTTAGGTTTATGGTAAATTCCAATTCCTTCTCTAGTAACATCCCAGGTAACTCCTCAGGGAAGACATCCAAAAACTCTCGCACCAATGGAAGGTTTTCTAAACCTTCCACTACTCCCTTTTCGTTTAACGCAAGGATTGCATAAATATTACATCCCTTGCACATGCTCTTCCGTAGGTCCAAGGAAGAGATGAACCTCAGCAAAACTCTCTGGTTTCTACCTACATTCATGCGTCTATCTCCCTCATCATTGACCAAACTCAATCATTTCATCTTACAGTTGAGTATCGCCTCATGTGATTCCTACTATTCCATACTGATCACAACATCATAAGATCCTAATATTGTGACGTACTGGTTGGCCCTAGTGAAAATCTCTCCTAGGTTAAGGATACAACCCATAACCTTCCCACCAACCTTTGTTTTGGCTCCAGAAGCCATTTCTAAAAATCTAAGCTCATCCTGTTTAACTACCTTTACCTTAATTCTTTTTAGCGCTACACCAGAAATGAAACTCTCTGTAGCACCTGGATAGATCAAAATAGTTAGGGTCTGGTCAGTGACGGTACCTGATGTCTCGATAACAATTGACTGGTGCTCTACCTAGCGATTGTTCACCGCTGCATGAATCTGATGGTCCTTGCTCAAATATCCCATGGTAGTGGGTCTAGCTGATCCAGATGCTCTAGTCCTCTCCATTGGGCAGTCGTGTTGGTAATGTGGCTCCCCACATGTCCAACACCCTTTCTTCGGTCCAATACTCATGGTACTCAAAGTACAAGTTGACGGGCCACCGATCTGGAATACTGGTCTGTTTTGCTGAACATGCATAAACTGATGTTGTTGCGATCAATGTTGTTGCTGGTGTTGTGGTCCTCGGTAAGGAGTTCAATGTTGTGGAGTTGGTTGTCGAGGTGTAGTGAAATTGGATCCTCTCTGGAAGCCACAATATCCTGGTGAATTTCTAGCTAATGTCTGATGTTGTTGTGCACCAAAAGACACCTGCTCTGCTGCTCTCGCTGGAGTCCTACTCGGAACCCCGCTGATAAAATCCTCCTTTTCTATGAGGGCCTTCTGAATGACATCATGCAAGGTTTGAGGCATCATAATACTAACCTTTGCACGAATGCTGACATTAAGGCCAAACACAAACCTGTTGACCTTAAGTTTCTCAGTATTCAGGTGCAGAGCATATAGAAGTAGCTCCATAAAACGAGACTTGTACTCGGGCACTGTATGACCTCCTTTTCGTAAGGCGTTGAACTCGTTGATCTGACGCTCAAAAAATTCTTCCTATAGCTACCTCTCTAGAAACCTTTCCTCGAACAGTTCCCATGACACATCTTCGATGGCCATGTTCAATTGTGGTAGGAGAGTCTTCCACCATAAAAGAGCGCTCCCCTTTAATAGAAATATCGCCATGCAGACCTTCATGTTGGAGGCATAGTTGCGAAGTGAAAATAACATCACCATATTATCCATCCATGCCTCAACGGCTGTGCCGTCGGGGCACCAAAGAACTCGATAAATTTGACCTTCTCAAGTTTGTGGTGAATGCTACCAATACCGAACAGAGTGCGCAGTGGAACCTCAGGGGGTGCTGGTGCCCTAGCCTCATCTCTATCCAAATGGATGATCAGTTCCTCAGACATCCGCTAAAAGGACCTCATCAGCCCAACCACATCACCCACCGCTATTTGTTCCTGCCTGACAACCTGTTCATAACCCTAGGGGTTAGACCCCTTAGGCATGGATGCTACTATGGGCATCACGCCTCCTCCCTTAGCACCTCGTTGTATACGTTCGCAACATCCTCTAACCATGATTACTTGCACAAATACAAATCAAATTAATTAGAAACCTTTTAATCAAACATCTACTCAACAAAATTCGTAGTGATCCCAAGTCGCGGGTCGAACCTACTCTGATACCATATGTAAAGACCCCGGTCGTTATGACTACATGCAATGCAACACAAAAGAAATATTTTTTTTTTTGTTTAAAGTAGGAAGGAAAAAGTGACAACAATTAATCTACACAACTTGACGATGAACAAAATGCCCGCAAATCAGGCAACAAACAAAAACTACCCAACATACTGGAACATCATGCAGCTGGATGAAACATGCGATAATCAATAGACAGATAAAAATGACTACCCGCCCGACACAAGAAAGACAACGCCTACCAGTTGAAGGCCAACATCAACAAATCGATACAACGGCTTCGACAGCCAATAATTAGAAACCTCTACGACGCACAAAATCTAATGCATTAAGGCGTTACATTACCAAGTACCAACATCAATGACAACGAACAATACACCCACATCGGGAAGCACAAGACTACGGCCAGGTTATCATTCACATCTATCCATTGGGCGATCAAGATCCCCTCATCAAGAATCATGTCGTCACAAGGCGATAGGTGTGACAGTAACCAAGGCGCAACATAACACATCTAGACCAATAAACCAAGAAAACTCCAACGTGCCAGGAGACTGAATTAACTGTCAACCACATGAAGACTATACCCAAGCCCCCAAGCAACAAGTTGACAATACGCAAGGTGACATCACTCAAAATTTAATTACACAACCAACTAAAGAATTTTTGTTTTCTTATAAGGCACTTTTCTAGGAGGTCTCCCAACGGTAAAACATAATTAATTCGAATATTATCTAAAACTTTAGGTGCATGGATATTCTATTTAATTATCTATATAATAGAATATTATTTGAAATCTAGCTTAATCATAGTGATATAAGGAATTAATTCTTACATTTTGTTAATCTAATTAATGTCTCCCATCATAAACACATAAATTAATATATTAAGAACATGAATGAAAGGGATTTTCTTTTGGATTAACGAAGGAACTTCCACATCGCATTATCGATCAATTAAATTGTTGTCCAGAAATAAATTTATGTCTAACAATGATATAGTTGTCCCGTAATAATATTTATGTGCATTAATATTGTCTAACCATGTGCTATCTATTAATAAGAACCAACAATAAAACCATGTGCTATCCATTAATAATAAATCACATTCAACATATTGTTGTTCATCATTAATTATTGTCAACAATCAAAAGCTATTAAAAAACGCAGAGTATAACATCGCTATCCAAAACATAGAGTATCTCTATCCAAAAGCACAGAGTATAATGTGCTAACAACATGTTATCAATATGTTAAAAATCGCAGTCCAATAAAGCTATCGATCATTATGCTATCCATCAATAAAAACTATGTCCAATAATGCTACCAATAGAATCGTTGCCTACCAATGGCATCATAGTCCCACAATAATTAGTTGTCTTAATAATATAGTTGTCCATAAAAAGGAATTGACAATTATAAAGGAAATAACAAGGAATCAACAATATATTTCATTGTCAATTAAAAAGGAACGTTGTCTAGTAATAAATGTTACTATGTCTAATGAAATCGCAGAGAATGGTTGGGAAGATCGCATAGTATAAACAAATAATTAATTCGCATGACATAAATGAATCACATGCTACACAATTAAATAACATGATTTATACAAAAATAATCGTTGTAAAAAATATATACAAGATACACAACATCAATTACAACGCAGACACACACAGTCATTCACTCGTTATCATTCAATGCATTAAAAATGCAGGTATGTCAACAATGAAAATCGCTGATAAATCGTGGTTCATTAAAAACGCAGGTAAAGCAACAATGAAAATCAATGGTAAATTCATGGTTCATCAAAACGCAGGTAAAGAAACAATGAAATCGCTGGTAAATTTGTGGTTCATAAAAAATGCAGGTAAAGCAACAATGAAAATCATTGGTAAATTCGTGGTTCATCAAAACGTAGGTAAGGAAACAATGAAATCATTGGTAAATTTGTGGTTCATTAAAACACAGGTAAGGCAACAATGAAATCATTGGTAAATTCATGGTTCATCAAAACGCAGGTAAAAAAACAATGAAAATGTTAGTAAATTCATGGTTCATCAAAACACAAGTAAGGCAACAATGAAATCGCTAGAAAATTTGTGGTTCATCAAACATAGGTAAAGAAACAATGAAAACACTGATAATTCGTGGTTCATCAAAACACAGGTAAGGCAACAATGAAATCGATGGTAAATTCACTGTATAAAGATTCACTATATAAATTTCATTGGGTGAATAGTTATAAAAAAAATCGTTGTGTATTAAGATTACTGTCATCAATATTATAAGTACCCTAGATACAAGTAAAAAGAAACAATTTGATGTAAAAACGAAATTAGTAAAGATGAATTCAACTGGACACATCCAATGGTTGATTCAACAGTAAAAATGATTACATCTGGACCCCTATAAAGGTTATTTCAAAAGTAAAACAAGATCAAATCTGGGCGCAATAACTCTGGATTAACAGTTAACAAGAACAGTTCTATAATGCCTGGGGTTTCCATGCTAGACTCAGAAAAACGAGGGAAGTAAATCGCCCAGTGAGAGAGGTAATACATTGGGCGATAGAACAACAAAACACAATGCACAATGGACACAAATGAAAATACAATAATTCAAATAGAAACACAGAGATTTATCATTCAAGGAGACGCAAAGATTTATCATTCAACGCAGAGATAAGTAAGGGATAGATAGCTGGGAGAAAATTTATCCTTCACTTATTATCCATGCATAGGAAAGCAGGTCATTTGAATCTATAAGTATTTAAACATTGGAGTGACGACTGTGGATTCGTCTCCTGGCCAACTCCTTAGGCATGGAATAACAAATTAAAGGATAAGGGTATTACATTGATAACTAAATTCTCAAGGAAAGTTCATGGAAAATAAATCGTCAACCGAGTACTATAAAATAAACATGTTTAAATTAAATTTCAATGCAAGTAACAACTTAACGGGAGTACCTTATCCAAATGTGAACGCTCCGAAGTCGTTGTTCCCTGCGCACTCCGTCCATCTCTCACTTTCCAACTGATGTGACCTCACTGGTACCTCCCAGCCAACGCTAGGGGTACTCTTCTTCCCCCTGAGCCCCCCGAGCCGCAAAGGGGCCACACACAAAATACTAGAGAATTCTAGAACCTAGCTCGCCTCGCAAGGTCAAGCTACCACTCGTTACCCCAGTTGGGTATCCCAACTCCCACAAGAGAAAGTTCAGTCAAGGAAAAATTTCAGTAGCGTAACGTTATGAAAAAAGATGAACACACACTCCTCCTCCTTCATCCTTTCTATATAGTTGTTAAGTAATTAGTTTCCCAAATTCTCATTAAATTCCTTTTTCATTAATTTAATTAGGAAAAACCTCCCCTGTACACATGTCACCCATCCCCTAGTTGCACCGAAAAATCATTTTTTATTAATTAATTAAATATTCCTATTTGAGTTCATAATTAGAAAGTTCCAAAGGCAAGATTCCTTACTAAGTTAGACATTCAACTTTTTCTTTACGTTTCCCTTTTTCTTTAAGTTTCCTATTTCTTTTAAGTTTCCCCCTTTTTCCTTTTTAACTAAAAAAAATCAATTTAGCAAGTGTAGATAAAACAACCATTTACCCTTTTTCCTTTTTTATTAAAAATTAATTTAGCAAGTGTAGATAAAAACAACCATTTACCCTCTTTTCTTTTTAGCTAAAAATTAAATTAGCAAATGTACATAAAAACAAACATTACCCCCTTTTTTTTAAAATAATCCTCCATTATAATTTTGACTTTAATAAATAAGTTTGAATTTCTTACCCCCCTTCTTGTTACATGTTTATTTATTATTTTTTTTTTTTACCACAAGTTCTATTGAGTCTTAGGTTTTAATTTCACTAGGCTGGGCGATATTTTTATTAGGAAAAATTGTTCTTAAATATTACTTATTACATCAGTCAATTTAAGGCCGACAATTTATTCACTTACTAGTTACCCTTCAAGACGCACTAGGTGCTCCAAGGGTGCCACTCGCCTCTTTCATTTTCCTTGTGCGACGTGCCCTTCAGGATGCACTAGGTGCTCCAAGGGTGCCACTCATCTCTTTATGTTTTCCTTGTGCAATGTGCCCTTCAGGACACACGATGTGCTCCAAGTGTTCCACTCACCTCTTGACTGAATTTGGTAGACGTCAAACCCTTGGAGTCAATACTCTGCCAGGTGAATTGTGGGAGACTAAGGGACTTCAAGGAATAAGGCCCCTGCCTTCTTGCGCGCCCCTTAGAATCATCGTGCACAACTACCACAGTCTTCCCTCATGTCATCATGGGTCTTCTCGAACTAGGTAATCGTTTACCTACAGGTCGAGCCACAATGGGAGTGCCAGTAGGTTATGGCAGGGCTGCTGCCACACCTCTCCCTTAATTTCTATGGTTGTCTTGCATGACCCCTCTACTCCACATGTGAGTCTGGTCGGCAAGCTATTGTCATCCTGCATCCATCAATGAATCATGTCAGGAATAATAATCGATCATCATAACAACTAATCATATGTACATATGTCACATCAACAACATTCAAACACAACCGTCTACTCCTTGACTTGATACGAAGTTTAAGGGGTTTCATCGATGCCTCTGCATCCTCAATGTACAAAGTCCTACACACTCAGGAGAACCTAGTCAATAGCACCTATCTATGTAAATACAAAAAAATAACATATCATCATATCTATAATATCTCATAATCATAATTAAACGACCAATAGATATAATAACCCGGATCACTTGCAAGCAAGTGTCCTCAAAGACTAAGTTCGCTCAGTGCACACAAGAGCGGGATGTTACAGTCTGATTCTGTTGAAAGCATTCAGTCATTGATCCACTGATCATCGAGGAAATGCATCCCCTTCTCTTGCTTCTATGTGCTTCCAATCCTGGTCTAGTCAATGAACTTCGACTTTAACTGACTTGAGAATTTAACTGACTTTACTCTCTCATCAGTCTCTCATTGTCTTCTTTGTAGATTTGCGCTTCCATGTTCATGCTTCTTACTGTTTCTATTAATGTTTCCTTCTGTCCTTTTCATTTGCCTCCATTGGACTCTGTCTCTGCATTACCAACTCTGGTATTCTGGCCTTCGACCTCCTTATCATGACTAGAGGCTCCCTCGCCTTCTTTCATTTCCTCAATACACATCCTGAGTTGATGTGCTTAAGCCCCTTAATTATGAAAAATGTGAAAGCAACCATTTTGTTAGAATTATGCATATGATAAACAAAATTTCCAAACCATGGTACAGGTCTCTTTCTTTTTTTGTTCATGGAGATCATATCCCAATTCTCCAAAAATAACAGTGTCATGTTATCCTTGGCCGACACAGAATATCATCATGCGCAGGCGCTTCCTTCAAACCACCTTCCTAGGTGACCATGACTAGAAACTGCGACTAAATCCTTCCTTAACACTTTTATGTCTCGAAGACAACCAATTCATCCCTTATCCCTCCTTCCCTCAGCTCCCAATCTACATATGACCACAACCATGACCCTGCACTTAGCTGAAAAAGTGCTTGTCCAGAGCTTCAGGACTTCAAAACTTTCAGCCAAGACTAGATCAACGGTCATCATCCTCTTTCACGATTGATGATCGAGATCCACTTTGGGATTTTGTGCTTCGGGAGTCTCATCTTTCCTCGCTTGCCTCCTCCCATAATGCTTTTACCTGGAGTTCATGATCTCTCAACGGGTTTCCTCCCACAGATCAACGGCTGTGCATCGCTTCGGCTCTTCGGGCTTCAAAAGTTTCAAACTTTCCTCCTGCACTTTCTCCCAGAGTGCTTTCACCCAAAGTCGATGATCCTTCGATGTGTGTCTTCTGGAATCAACAGTCGATATGTACTCTGGCCTTCTGGCCTTTGGGATATTTTGACCCAACACAACCTATCACATCTTTCCCCACTAGAGTGCCTAGTCTCCGGACTACACGATCTGTCACCATGTGGTGAAATACTAGAAGTGGACATGTGGCCCAATCAAGCGGGTGACACGTGTCACGTTCTAACTGAGTTTTAAATACTCCAAATTCTCAAAACTTACTTACACGTGGCACACATCCCATGTTTCCATGTCATTTCAGGTGACATCCGCAAGCCACATCACTTTGGAAATTCCAGGGTCCACATCACCTTCTGGTGACGTCAACATGCCCCATCACTTCGAATTTTCAGGCTTCGATACTTTGGGAGTCTCCATGCTAGCACACTTTCAATTCTCTCTAACTCCACATTCCCAAACTGGCCAATCTGTTTCCATGTGTCCTCCTGGATCAGACGACTAAGATTCACTTTGGGTCTTCACCTGGAGTCCATGGATCTGCACCACATGTCCTCCTTAATCTGACAGTTGAGGCTTACTTCGAGTCTTTGGACTTCAGAAATCTCAAATTTCAAAACTTATCTAGCCCCACTGGATTTTATCCAAATCCCTGGATCTGGTGACCCATGGCTCTCAGCAGATCAATGGATGAGATCCTCTTGGATGGTCGGATGGTCAATATTTACTTCGGCTCTCCGGCTCTCTAGGATTTGAGAGTCTCAAATATCAACTGAAAACCTCTCGAATAGATTCATCTAGAGTTACTAATCTGCTGACACGTAACCTCTTGGCGATCAATAGTTAGGATCTACTTCAAATGATCCGACAATCAACGTTTACTTTGGGTCTCTGACTCTCCGGGCTTTGGGATTTTCAACTCTCAACTTCTCGTCACTCACTCTTTCCCGGAGAGCTTTTACCCAGAGCACATGATCGGTTGATGCATGTCCTACTATGGATCAACGATCTCCAACTACTTCATCTATTCAGAGTTTCGATGTTCAATCCCTAACCTGTCACATCACTGCATGCCTTTCAATTTGCAGGGGCACGCATCGGTGGTTTGGAGTAACCCACTTTTTACCCTGCAATTCTCTTGATGATGACACGTAACCCCTTGGGGAAATCGTGGTTTGGATTGCGGGACCACCTTGGGAAATTATCTCTTGTGCAACTCGGTTCCCCGCAATTCCTCCTATTCATTGATCTCCCTCTCCCATGGGATCCGATGATTGTGACCTTATTCCTTGCTTCCTTTTAATCATATGAAACTTGTTCATCTGTCCTCCGATCCAATGATCTTGGATCTCTCCTGATCCTAGAGTGGCAATCGCTCCTGAATTTGAAGGGGATGGTCACGATCCTTCGAACTTCTTACATGGGTCTCTGACATTCTATCTCCCGTGTAGATTCTACAACACCATTCCTCTTGATATTTTCAACTCTACGGTGAGAATTCGATCTCAACGTCGAGACTCTGACAAACAAACCTAGCCCATACCGACCCGATGTTTCAACCAGAAGCTCTAATACCCAAATATAACATACCCAGCCATGCACAGGCCGAGGTACGCTACCTTCAAGCCCGCCCTTGGACTTGTTTCTCTTACAGATACCTTTTAAAATTTAAGGATGCATACATGAAAAGACTTTAATGACATGCACAACAATATCCAACAAGAATGCATAGTCTAAAGATTCAATTAAACGATAATTAAATATACACAATGAAAATACATTCATATACATGTACATGATACCATAACAAAAAGAACTTATCTTTATGAAATATGACACCAATTGGATGCAGAACAAGGATGTTCCACCCAACTGTAGACACTACTATTCCAAATCTCAATAGCAGTGTCACCCCCACACCAGGGCTATGAATCCACAAGGATGGTTCCAGAGTGTTACTTGGCTTCCCAAACCAGTCAACACCCAAGCTCTCATAGGCTTCCCAACTCTCACAGCAATCCAAGTACCCATCTCTCTTCTACCCAGCTTGCACCACTTGAGAGAACATACCTCCACCCTTCTCTGCCATGCAGTCCCTCATGTAGTCCTTCTCCTTAATTCGGGCTCCAGGGAAATTGGTCCAGAATCTCAATGCTAGAACTCTTAGGACTCGCAGCTATGAGAAATGCTAGAAACATGCCAACACATCTTAGACATGTGGCCTCAAGTCATGGCTGGATCACACTAGCGACCACTACATTCAACTATCATGTGGATAATATTCAGTAGTTCAGCTCCCTTTCCCCGAGCCAAGACACGAATGACAAATGGATCAATGAACGGGTAAGTGGGTGCATGGAGGCGTGTGCATGAAAGTGCATGAGGGATAGAATAGTGAAAATGAATAAGTGAAGGAGAAAACAAGCCAACGACCAACCCCCCCATTAGACTAGAGGCGGGTTTAAGTAATTTTGGGGGGGCAGGGGAATCAAGAACCTCCTGGCCTTCCCTGATAATCTCATGTAACCAATCCCCTCCCTTAGACAAAAAGAGTAATTAGAATAGGAATAAACACTTAGCCCCTCGAGCCCCCTCTCTTATAGAATCATATCCCCCTATAACTCTAGTCCTTGTCCATCTAGTAGCCAACCATGTATTTATTATTAATAATGATAAAAACATTACATGTCTTGGGCACACTGGCCTCTTAATAATTGTTTGGGCACTCTGGCCTCTCAACATTGTAACAATACATTATTTAAAAATGGGGGTTCAAAACCTGGGGTGTTACACCCACCATTCAACTCTTCCTTAGCAATGAGGGTCTTCTGAACTACATCGTGCAACGTATGGGGCATCAAGATCCTCACCTTTGCACCAATGTTGAAGTTAAGTCTAAACACAAAATTGTTGACCTTTAACTTATCCGTGTTCATATGTGGAGCATATCTAAGTAGCTCCATGAACCTGGCCTCATACTACGATATCGTATGACTACCCTATCATAAGGTATTGAAATCATTAAGCTGCCACTCAATGAATTCATCGGAAAAGTACCTCTTCTGGAATCATTCCTCGAACAATTCCCATGACACATCTTTAATGACCATGTTTAGTTGAGGTAGGAGTGTCTTCCACTAAAGTATAGAACTCCCTTTCAGTTGAAATACCGCCATGCATACCTTCATGTTGGAGGTGTAATCACAAAGTGTGCAGCACGTCACCATGTTCTCCAACCAAGCATCAATGGCTAAGTCATCTGTGGCACCCCAAACCTTGGGAAATTTCACCTTATTGAGTTCTATGTGTATGGTACTACTACCACATGGAGTGCGTTGTGAACCCTGATTGGGCACAAACGTTCTATCCTCATCCCAATCAATACGAATGATCAATTCCTCTGACATCCTCTGGAAGGATCTCATCATACCTACCACAACTCCCACAACAAATTTCTCATGTTTAGTAGTCTGCTAATATCCCTGAGGGTTAGATCCCTTTGGTGTGGATACTCTCGGAGGAGGCACACATCTTCCTCCCGCACCACGACGTCTACTTCCCCTGCATCCTCTAACCACGATTACCTGCATGGACAATTCCAAAATTTATCAGTGATACAACTCTAACTATCAATAAGACAATGGAAGGAGTAATGGTCTTTTGTCATAGGGTTGAACCCACTCTGATACCATATGTAATATATCTCTCATACTCAACTAAAAAAAGAAATATGTACAATAAAAACTGATAATCAAGGGTTAATTTTTTTTATGTTACCATCGCAACTATTTAACACTTAATGACCATCATCTATAAGTATGTCTCTTTTGGCCATTCTT
Source organism: Picea engelmannii (assembly GCA_009831015.1). Taxonomy (NCBI): domain Eukaryota; kingdom Viridiplantae; phylum Streptophyta; class Pinopsida; order Pinales; family Pinaceae; genus Picea; species Picea engelmannii. Next base: position 381,311 of record ML793322.1, on the reverse strand, counting down.
GACTTCACTCTAGTTATGAAATATTTTTGGCTCAGTTGTGTGGGTTTGTGTTTTTCTTGAGTGTTGCAACTGTGTGGAATTTTGGTTTAGAATGGAAAAAGGATTGTTCTGCTTATAATTATTTTAATTCATCGGAGTTGGTGGTCTTCCTGGGTGATAGATTTTGTTACCACCGCGTTTGTTAAAAGGGTTTTTAATAAATCATGGCTGGATGGTTGTCTTCACGATTCTTGGGTTTAACTAGAGATTTGTTTTCTTGTTTGGCCCTGTCAAGAACTATCTCCCATTCACAAGCGTCATAGTCCTCCTTGTGCATATGCCTTTATCCTCTAAGTTTCACTATGGTTGGTGACTTTCCTCCTATTATGGATATTGTGCAAACCCTTAACCCTCCAGAGTGGAGTCGCATAGGGATTCTGTCGATCTTGTTGAATTGTTCCCGATTATTGTGGTCTATTACTTCGAATGCAGGCTCACCCCTTGGTCATATAGCATTCGTGTTGGTTTATATTTTCGTCACTAGCTCTGTGATAATAGCATGAGCTTTACATTGCAATTTTCACTCCTAAAAAATTCACAGTTACCATCCTGGTGTCAAAGAACTCAGTTGTTTTAATGGAAGGGCCTCTGTCCATTTCGATTGGGTGCGTGGGTATACACAGTTATCATGACTTGTACGGTTAAGTGGTTTTTCCTTAGCACAGTGGCGAATTGTTGGTTAATGTACAGTCACTAGTTTTCCCTTATGGTGATTTGGTTGATGGCCGACATTGGTTACAAGGATTTGGTGTTGTTCACACATGTTGCGTCTTGTAGATGATGTTTTGCAAAGTATATTATTGGACTAGATATATCTACTACATATTTTGTTGTTGATAAAATAAGCCTGGGTATGCATGGCCCGGTCACTCACAGGTGACTTAATAAATATCCCATAATGATGTTTTGAGTTATCACGTGGTCATATGTTGTTGAGTGGTTACTGGAAATATTACACTGTGGAATTCTCTCAGTTGTGCACTGTGTGTAGTATGGATGACTTGTTTCATGCCCTGTGATACCCTCTAAGTTTTAAGTGTGTTATTTATTGCAATTAATCATTGTTGATGACAGTCGTGTTGGATATTTGACTCGTCTTTTAAGTCGCATTGAGATGTTTTACAGTGGCATGGTTACATGGTTTCAAAAATTTACTTCTGCATAGCCTGTGTCTAAATGATGATTGTTGGTTGTATAATCAATTGTTTTCAAGCATGGGATATGAGGTTTTGATTGTTTTGATATTTCCACTGCATATATATATGGAAACAAATATCATTACAGATCTTGATTTGGCTTTATTACAGAAACGATGACTTCATTGTCATTTTGGAAACACTATTTTTAAATATAGATGTGGATTGGGAAATGTATGGCGGTGGTGGATGTTAAGGATTACAGATTGGGAATGAGTGTTGTTGTTGAATGTTATAAAATGCAGAATGTGCGAATAAAGGAAACAAAACCTCTTACAGATTGTGTGAAATACTTTTGTTTTGTAATGGCTGTGTTGGATATTAATGGACAGTGAAATTAGGCAAATACACGGGAATTTTACTCGGTCATCTGATTGTTGGTTGATGCATATTTTTCTTACTGCAAAATATATTATGGATTTCTTGATTAATCTCATGAACAATAAATGTTTTGTTTTTCCCCCTTATTGTCTCATTTTCCACTAATTACAACTCCCTCACATATCCCAGATTCATTTTGTTCACTCTCTATTATGATATTGATTACAG
>ML793322.1:364603-379436 GCA_009831015.1 Picea engelmannii | reverse complement strand
CATTATATCATATTTTCTCTCAATACAAAGCCCTCACTTATCCCAGAGCACTGTTTTCACTCCCCCTGCTCATTGATTAACATTAGAACAATTTGTAAGTATTGGATTGCATGAGCCCGATACATTCTAAGCCAAATCTATTTTGTATTTTTAAGGAGTTGTCATGCATGGTTATTTAAAAGACTATTTTTTAATTGTTAACATATGCAGGATGAGTTTTTTCAGTCGAGGAAGCCATGGCCGAGGAAATAGAGGTAGATGAAACTAGAACCGAGGCCCAAGAAGGCCTAGGTTCTCTATACATTATGATGTTGATTCAGAAGAGCTTGGCCAATTGTGTCATGCTGGATTATTTAATTGGATTGGATAGGGAATAGTCCAACCGAGGCTTGAAAGGCCTCCCTTCCAAGACCCTCAAGCCCCTAGTATCAATGTGCCTCCTCATGTCTCTTTACAACTTGAAGTCCCGGAAACTGATGGGTGGCAGGAGATTGTTCACCCGGTAGTCTCCCAATACCGTGGCTGGCCAAACTTAACCTTGCTTGTTCCCCCACCTTTGAACCCAATTGTCCAAGCTACCCCTAACCACTCACCAGTGCAATCCTCCCATGCCAAAAGTAAATATGTTGATGGGAGGCACAAGGTGGTGTGTTTTCTTAACTAATGGATTATGTTATGATGATTATGATTGTTATGAACTAGAGGGAGTCACAAGGGGTCCCACCTACTAGTTATTATTTATCTATGACCCTATTATGATTTTTTTTTCTCCACCCCCCCCCCCCAACTAAAGTTAGTTGAGTCTTTAGTTATCTTAACTAATAACTTGGTTCAACTACTTCAACCAATCCTAATTTGTTAAAAGCAGAAGTAAGGGGAGAAACAAGAGGAGTATAAAAGCAAAAAAAATGCTAAGGTTTTCTCTTTGAGTTTATGTTGAGATAGTTCAATTTTCATTCATTCATATATTCATCATAGCCTAATTCTCTTTTTTTATAGCAGGGTATTATTGTAGACAACAATATTCAGGGCTGAATCAAATCATTCAGATACTTGTTCTTCAGAGGTGTTGATCTATCTTTGATAGTGTGTGTAGACTTGTCTGTTTGTGAATTAACTTTCATGATTGATAAAGGCTATTATACAGAGTCCAGTGGGAAGCAATATGTGGCAAGCGGATCCAACTTTTAGAGTTCAGTTTTGGATTTCTGTCAGAGGTCCTTTTGTATGTTCCATCGGGGATTTCTAAGTTTGCTTTGGTCCAAGATTTCTGTGTGAAGTTTTGTAAAGACAATGACTCTTTGGTGAATTGGAATGAAATAAAGGATTTCTTTATGTCTCATATATCTTGAGAATAATCATGGTGTCTTTACTTATGCTGTTACATTTATTTCAGCAACTGATATGTTCAGAAAAATACATAAAAAGTGAATTTCCAACAAGCTTTTTGCCGATAAAAGACTAGCCTAAGCACTTGTAATTAATACTTGTGAGTTAGGATATATATTTTGTTGGCTATAAACATAGGGTGATATTCCCGTCTACTTTACTTTAGCCAAGTAAATTCTGAAAATGCTTGAGTAAGATCAATTCATATATTTTCCTCAACAAGAATGCTGTCCCTATCATAAATTAGAATGAGAATAAATAAGAACCCCTAGAAAACCTAGTCAGTAAGAAGAAGGTGGAAATAGTAAATGAAAATAGTGAGAAGGAAACTCACTCAGACAAAGATGACACCTCAACAATCATCAGTGAGCAAGATCAAGTTCCACATGGTGGAAAAGACTTAGAGGTACCCTTGCCTGGAATCCAAGGAGGAAACATAGATGTTCAAAACACTCAAACTCATCAAGATGATAATAAGGAACACAATAAAATCAATGATAATGATACAAGTGGGGGATATGCAAAGAAAATCTAGGAAAACAAAGAGGACATCAACACTACTCTTGAGCAAACTCTAGACAATGATAAAGATGTTAAGAATACAAATGAAATCATTTTGGATGGATCATCATCTATGGGGGGGGGGATGAAAGGGGAGGAAACTCAATATAAACCCTGGGATACTTCCACAGATGAAGTGAATGCTAGTGAAAAATACTAAGGAAAATATGAGGATTATCCAAGAAAATAGAAAACTCAGGATCCCATTTCAGAACACTTCTATACTCCTCGAATTTTAAGTAACATCCTATCTTGTGGCGATCATCCCATCCCTCAGCTAGTGGAGGAGGAAATGATTGACTTAGAATCATTTTCTTATGATAGGAAAAGGAGGTCCATATTTAAGACAAATCACAAGAAGAGGAATACTACACTTGAGAGTAGTGTATTGTGTACCTCGAAGGAGGTGATCATAGATGCTAAGAAAGAAAAATTGAGCCAACTTTATTCAGTAGGCTTGGTCATCTCCCATGCCTCACTTGAAAAGGAAATTACATAATAAAGAGAAGTGGAACAAGACAAGCTATAGATAGCCTCCCTAAAGAATCAAGTATAGTATTATCAAGAAGTTGTAGGGGTGGAAAACTTGAAGAAAGACCTGTTGGAGGAACATAACAGGTGCCTCGAGGTGCATAAATATTTGGTGATGGAAGAACTTCCCCTTCAAGAGGATTTCATGTTGCTCAAAATTAAATACATAGAAGTGCTTCCGTGGGACGAGAATGGGGATCAGAGAGGTGCAAAAGGAAAAGGGTGCAGAGGACCAAAACATATAAATCTTGTCGAGCGAATGACTAGCTTAGATGCATTCGATGAAAAATCATTGGGAGAATATTGTGGAAGAGTCAAGGCACATAGTAGAATAAGAATGGGATCAATTCAATCATGTGTGGGAGAAAGTGAACCAGTCTATGGTTGATCTCCAATTACCAAATTTTGTTTCCCCCATGAAATTTTGACTGATAGATGAAGTATTGGAAGGTTTTTAGTGAGGATCTGGCGAGTACAAGCATGAGGTCAACAAGAAAATAGTTGTGGAATGAGGACATGTGCATAAGTATTTCTTCATTCAATCTGGGATCATCGATCAATTGGAGCATTTAGTTGGTAGAGTACACAAGTATAATGGTTGATTGGAAATGTTGGGTCTTGGCTTCTGGAAAAATGTGGTGAAAAAAGTGGGTCTAGATTTCAATATGAAAGTAAGGGGTCAAAGATTAATTAGGATTAGGATTCATGAGGTACTTATATTTTTGTATGTATATCATTTGGGGAAAACATGTTGTTTAATCTGTGGTCTGGAAGTCTTGAAGGGAAACAAGGAAAAGAAGGAAAGTATGACTTATGTGCTACAACAGGATGATGAAGAACCCACTCTTAAAGGGGAATATTATCAACATCCTAAGTAATTGATTACTCTTTGCAAGGAACATATGCCATCCTCCTAGACTCTTGGTCTCATCTTGAAACAACCTGTCATTGTCAAAGATGTCCTAAAAGAAATATATTCACTATGCATAGTGATAAATAAAAGAAAGAAAGGGTAGAGAAATTAGGGAGGCAAATAACTCCGAGAGAGACTATCACATCAAGGAGGGAATGCATATATCTCTATCGGGGATATGGATGCTCGTTGGAAGTAAAGCAAGGCCCATGACATCGAGGTGACTCTGTCGGGGCTATGGACACTCATTGATAGCAGATCGACACAAGAAGTGTTTTTTGTTACCAAGAGGTCCTAAATCAAAAAGTTCCTCATACACTTGGTACCAGATTCAGTTTATTGCAGAGCATAAATAGTTGGTATAAGAAATGAGGATGGTTCAAGTGAACTCCCCATAATTGGACATCCATAGTTTTTCTTTGAATTATATGCATACAGACCTATAAGTGACTTATGTGTCCTAGTCTTAAATGAAATCCTACCCCTGAAATTGGGATAATTCTTACTATAGGATCAGAAATTTTGTTCCGCCTGGTGAATCGTAATTTGTTGAGCATTCAACACACCATTAAAATTTCTTGAGAATTTTAGGGTACCACTTTTAATTTGATTTTCAACTTTTGTTTTCTCTTTATCAATTTCTTTAGGTGATTGTGTTTGATTAGATCTCTTCAATTTCCTTGAGTTTTTATTTCTTTAATAGTTGTTTGACTAGAATCCTAATCCTGAAATAAACCCCAAAAGAGAAACAATATTGTTCAAGACCTATCAGTGAGGTGGGAGGAGGCAGATCGCATGATTCTACAAAATACATCTTTTATATTGGGTCGATGAGGCATCGGGTTGGGGCAGAGGCAAGTGTGTAATGAATTGTTAGACTGGTCTAAGTGACTGACCTGATGGTGTTGTGTGGTGACAATTAAATGAGTTTATCAGTTTCATCCATTAAGAAATGGTGACACATGCACTTTCTCACCCCCCTACACCACCTGATGTGACCGTCAGATGAAGGGAAAAAACTCTGATCGACGAGGTGACAAACGAATCCAATACGTGAACCTTCGAAAAATATCCATCATCGAATCCAATTCGTCGATCGATTAGGGTTGTCCATTGGTCAATGAAGAAAGGGATATTTCAATTTTTATCCCATGTGCCATGTAGAACTACGACGTCATCATCCTTACAATTGTTATGTCATTATTCATACAATTGCCATCTTGGCGTCCATGTCTGTATTTTAGCCAAGTCATGTGCCACATAGATATGACACGTCAATTATGGGATAAAGGATCAAAAGGATGGGATAAATCTGAGTGGCTGAATCATTGGTCCTATAACTCACCCTTCCTCATGATTATGGTGGGCCCCTCGACACGTCAATAGACCAGTCCCCCTATCTGAGGTCAACATGTCCCATTTATCTTCCACGTCAATTGACCATGTCACCTACACACATGCAATGTTATGTGATCATTGTATGTTTTGGAATCATCATAACCATATTGTGTTGTAAAATAATAACTCTCATCGCCCAAACATGATTAACTCAAAGTGCTCCAAACAAACAATTCAAAACCTATCGATGGTCACCTCCACACATCGAATCAGCCATTAAAGGTCGGTGGAGGTTGCGTTCATTGTCATTAAATGTCACAACGTCGTGAGATCCTTCTTCATGTATTGATATTTGGTATATTAATTCATGCTTTCCCATAAATCACTTCATTATTAACTCATCCTAAGACTGGTTGTTGCTGTGAACACCTACTAACTCACTCTAGTTCTAAACGTTGAAGATTGTATCTTCGTTTCACTTGATTTTATAGGTTAACTAACCAGTCGCTACACGCTAAGCATTTTTCTTTCAAGTAAGCTCTATTTCAATTTCACTCCACTTTTTCTTGGTGACAGGTATGGTTTCTTATGTGTAATTGAGTTTTAAGAACACTACTATGTCATTTCTCACCCTGAAATGTTGTTTACAGACATGATGTTGCCTAGAAGAGATCATGCACAAAGAACACCCAAGAATACAAGGATGAGGTTTGGGGATATTGAAGTTGGCTCCATTTTTGCACCTACATGATTGGAAGAAACCCCAATGTCCAAGAGCACAAATCCTCTCATTTGGTTGTCCCCAAAGAAAATTTCAACATTAGTGCCACTATTTTGGGATAGAGAACCATGCACAAGGGGTGGAGCTTCTACCTAGGTGTTAATTCCTTCTTGGAATTATTTATTTACAAAATTTAATAATGAATATTACCCAGAATCAAACCCCCATAGAAAACTGGAACTCATGGAAGTGGATGATACCATTAGTAAATTTGGTTGATACCACTAGTAAATTTGGTTCATATTCCGATGGCACTTTCGACGTAATGTCGATGTGTGGTTATCATGATCTCGACAAAAACTGTCCCCCCAAATGTTGATTCTGGTACTGTCTCACTTCCAATGAATACCCTAGTCATCTCACTTACGACATCTCTAACGAACATGTGGCGTCGAAGGCCCAATTCTAAAGAGACGTAAATGGTCATCTCACTTCCGACATTTTCATTCGTCGGAAGTGAGACGAACGAGTGCAACTATTGTTCGACTAATTTTCCATATCTACCATGTTTCAATTATCAAAAGTCAGACAATATAGAAACTATTTTGCAAAGAAGAATCTAAATCAGCCACATTTCATTCATCAGAAGTGAAACGAAATAGAAACTATTCCTTGACGAAGTTTCTATATCGACCAAATTTTATTCGTTGGAAGTGAGATGGTATAGAAAGCTAGATTTGTCAGAAGTTAGACGACAGAGAATCTAATCATCGACAAACTTTATATATTAACCACCTTTTATTTCGTCAAAAGTGAGATGAGGGGGCATCTGAAGTGAGATGAGGGGTGTCGAAAGACCGATGCTCTGTAAGTATTTTTTTTTAAATATATAAATTTGTCATCTCTTCTAGGCCTACATTAGTGGCATATAGAGCAGCCCATTGGGGTTGTTGTGTATGCCAATTTGGAATACAGAGCAGACCCAATGGGTTGTTGTGTATGCCAAGTGGAATACACAATATACCTATTGAGACTGTTGTGTATACTAGTTGGCATACACAGCAGGCGAGCAACCCATTGGGCATGTTGTGTATTCCAATTGGCATACAAAGCATCCCCAATGGGTCTGTTGGGCATGCCACTTGGAATACATAGAATCACATCTATTCTAGGCTTACATTTGATTTCCATGTCCTAAACAAGCTGGTGCATGGTATCCTCTTCCTTTAACTCCCCTTGGGATGAGTTCACTGACATTCGTTGGTTGACGCTTTTGTGTCATAAACACAGGAGGATGACTTTTCTTCTAGATGCATCTTTGATATATACATATTTTTTGTAATGGATCTTCTAATAAGTAATTTTTAGGTGATTTAGAGACTTTGCAACAAAAATCTTATGTTGGTTGGACACATTACAGATTTGAGGGGCAAAGATCCATGCACATATTTAAGTCATATTTTTTTTTATAGTGATTAAACCTTGTTTTCTATGGCATTGATTTATTTTATGACTACTTGGTGAGGTTGAATTCCTCATTGTGCTTAATAAAATATGTTTGTTCTTCCTTTTGTGCCCTCTTCTGATACTGCACATATTATATGCTCATAATAGTGAATTCACAACTACCCAACATCCTTTGTGTGAGCCTACATGGGTGATGGTTCTACTAATGCAACTAATTGCACTTAATATCTGTACAATAGAGGTCACCCCCTAATTGAAGCTACTAATCCACAAGGGAGAATTATCTATCACTGGCTCTATCTCTCTTTACAAAATCCAATTCTTAGAATTCACAAGTCAATTTACTCTAAAGTAATCCCAATCTACCAACCATATTTCCCCTCGACCTACAAAACCCAAGGACTGGGATCCCTCTTTACCCTCATAGTATCCTACTTCCCTCCAAGACTCTAGTGCAGACTAGCGAAGAAATCTCACTGCAGGGATTCCAGGGACTATTAGTTGTGGTAAGTTTCCCTCAAGGACAACAATTTCACTTGCACATAGTCATAATTCCCTTACATTTTCATGGCAGTAATTTTCCATTATTTTATTACAACAGTACTATGCCCCCCTAAGCCCCCTTTATTTTCCCCTCCCATGGACTCATGGCCCCCTATTCTTTGTCCTTTTTCAACCTATGATGTATTTATATGTCATTCATTGTACAATTACAATCGCATATGTTCAACATATATCTATTTCATCATATACATTAATGATATAGGGATAAAAATTGGAGTATTACAAATCCTAAATAATTAAAGTACTTCAAATGGATGAGGGTTCTGCAACAATTTCACTTGGTTATCGAATACAATAGGGGAGTCACCAATAAAATAGAAGATATGTTTTCTAGACCTCCAATGAAAAACAATTTAGGTTTGGGTACTATCACAAAACTTGGGAAATTCACACATGAAGTATTCCAGAATGAATCGAAGAGAAGGAAGACCTATTGTAACTAAAATGTGTGACCTGGTTCCTTATAAGAAAGGTTTTTGGTATGTAAATGAATATGGAAATTCCTAGGAAGCCTCTAGATAAAATTACCCAAAGGTTTCTTATACAAAAACATATAGGAAATGTTTCCTATCATATTCCAGTATAGAAATGTTGTTCAAGTACTATAAAAAATAATTTCTTCATTTTATTTCTTAAATTAGGTGTGAGTGGTCCCAATGAATTGGGAACTTAAAAAAGAAATAATTGATAACATGACAAAGAAACAATGATTAAAAAATAAATAAATTTTGAATGTTTCCACCAAGGATCTTGTAATATACCTAATTACTATTAATCACACTTACTAATTATTATGTAGAGTCATTTCCATTAGAGTCACATCTCTTATATCCTATATATGACAGTCTTCTTCATTGCATATCACCATATACCTGTTGTAACCTTTTACATTTTCTATACTTTTCTTCTGTCAGTTTCAAATTTGGACAATATGGCCTTGTTCCTTTATCTAGGAATGTTATCACATTCTATTATTATGATAAGGTATATCACACACATATAAACTATGTGAAAAATATTTCCTACCTTCTCATACATTTATAGCTTAAAATCCAATAGTTCTACCAATGTGATAGGGATAAAATAAGAAATTGTAAGAAACATTGCTCATTGCACATGGACCCTTCCACAAAATGTTCATGTTGCTCATTGTAGAATTTCAAGTGTAAAAGAGAGAAATTATTTGAGATGCATCGATATGGGATTCATGTTTGTATCACTACAAGTTTTAGAGTCCCACATTGTTTATCAACAAAAGTAATCAATTAAGACAAACCCTCAAGAGAAGCACTTTTCTGAAATAAAGAATCAACTCAAAGTATCATGGGGTCTATCAACCACAAGAAAAAAATAAGTTCATACAAATCTTATTATCATAAAATTCATGGTGTGGCTCAAAAATTAGGAGACAAGAATCTTCAAATCAATCGGCATGCAAATTTGCAATACATGTTTCACTGGTCATCTCATTGGTATGGGTATATGGCAATCAATGGCTCATATGGGAATTTTGCACAGATTTAGTATACTAAATGAGAAAAAAAAAGCATTTAATATAAATATTTCCAATAGAGATCCAAATCTACAGAACTGACAAATATGGCCACACATGAGCATTGTAATACCTACACAAACCCCTAACAATATGCTCCTCAATGAGTCTGAAAGTGCTCCTCCATATGAAAACAAAACTATTCTCGAACTGAAAGAGTAGGCATATCGTTCGCTGGAGGAATACTTCTTGAATTGCATGCATAACAAGTAGAGAATAAATCTATTGAAATTTAACAACCTAGAAACACGAAAAACATTTATTGAATTACATACCTACCAAGCAAAGCAGAAATCTATTCAAATCAAGCAACCTGTTTGGTTAGTTTTGTATGTTAGATATAAATTAAAAAAATATTTTTAATAAGTATAATATACTGAGCTAAAAAATTGTAATATTATAGTTATTAGATCTCTTAATTTAGATACTGTGAAAATTACAAACTTAGAGATCGTGCAAATTTATGAGGTGTTGTACACTATGTATGTAAGTATAGAGGTTAAATCCGAAATACGAAATTTAATGGAAACTATGAGAAATAAAATGCTCAACCTTAATAACTCATTCTAATCTTTCTCTGATACACTTGGGTCCATTAATTTCACTCTCATCTCTTTTGACAATGTGCAAAAGGTAGGTGAAGGTCTAGGGTCACTGCCTCTCGACTGAGAAATCAATTAAATGAAAAGGTATCCCTGAATTAATGATCTTGTGTTGTTGCTAGACTATTCAATCCTTACAACACTAAGCATCATATGCTAGATTCATAGGATTTAACCAAGGTACTCAACATTGTAAATTAAATGCATTAAAGTAAATTACATGAATTAAAGTTGGTATCCAAAGAAATACACGAAATGAAGTAAGTATTGGTGGAAAATAAAGTAAAGGAAACCAGTACCATGTTTTCTATACAAGTTTGTCTACTTGCAAAATAGAAATAAAATAAAATAAAGCAATTGATTACAAGGGTTCCTAGTCCTTTCCTTGAGTGGTCCCTACTCAAGGAAGTTCTTGGAACCCTTGGTGACACTCAACACTCAAAATTCAACAAACTTGGTCTCCTTTATTCATAAAATTTCATAGAACATGAGGGTAGAAATCTAACTCTTCTCTCCAATTTGAGTTATCTTGAACAATAATAAGAAATTGGAATAACAATACTAAAAACTAGTCATCTACTCTATCAACTATGCTCTATTTGTACTAGAAGAGTTATATCTAACCTATCCAATTAATCCCTTGATTGGTGTGATTTGTCCCTTAACTTCCTAATTCTATCCAAGATGTATTGAGGGACTATTTCCCCTCTTATTCAATTTTAATCCTCTCTCATTATATCCTCAATTCCAAATTGTCAATCTTAATCTAGGTTTTTGCATATAAATTTTTCATTTTGAGGATATGAGATTTCTCTTGTAAATCTGAAATTTGATGCTCATGTTGAGGTAGTGAAATTTCTATGTTTGTGACTTATAATTACCTCCTATCTTCTACAAGTGTTTTCCATCTAAGGGACTGTACCCTTGCTTCCTCTAGTTGAATAATTAGGTCATGGGTATTAACCTCATTCATCTTCGTGTGATCCACCTCATGAGTCTTCAAAGTTATTTGTTGGGATTGAAGGGTTAACTTCTTCTACATTGTCTATGGAATGGGTTTATGGAACAATTTCTAGTTTATGGCATGGGTTAATCTATTGTTGTTCACACATAAAATACATATACAAAAAAAATTTAATTCTATTGTTGTGTTATTTTCTTCTTACAACAATAGAAATTACATTTGTAGTAAACATAGTCTACCTAGTCCTCCATCATAGAACCTGAAATAGAGCCAATTTCCCAGCAGATCATGTTCAGGTTGTTCCATGTCAAATCTTCGACATTAAGTTTTTCCATGTCCAATATTCGCCATTAAGTTGTACATTAATCTTAGGGAAGATTCATGTGTTTCCCATGTTTTCTATCCTTGCCTTGGTCTTTTTTCGTAGGTTCCCAGACACGTCAAAAACAACCAAAGCCAAGGATAGAAAAAAATTGGTAGCAAATACCTTGTTGGAAATGCATTGTGGATTATGGATGTGACCTCCCTTCAGACTGACATTTTTCAAATACAATAATAGGTTAAATAAAAAATGAATATAACCAAAGAATGTTTCATACATCATTTTGAGAATTTACTATAACCAGAGACTACCTAAGATAAGAGTTGTTTTATTTTATTTTATTTAGCACCAAGTATGTTGCCATTCCAAATACATGTCATGTGATATGATGAGTTTGTGCATAAATGTGGATACATGATCTATTTCACTGCAGAGAAAAAATGAGTGACCTTCTTTCCAACTTATGTAATTTAATTAGATACCTCATTGGTGACTATCCGAGACTAACAATAAAACATGTTGCACATTGATTACCCCACACCAATTATTTATATAAGACATTCTAGGAAGCTACTAGCTTGATTGTTGTTGGCTAGTATGGAATCAACTTCAATTTTTAAATAAATTGCACTCTCATTACCAATGTTCTTCTGTGAAGACAAAGAGAAATCATGGGTATTTTTACAATTGCATAGGGATCACATTCTATCCAATGGTATGGGTGTTACCAATTCATTGGTGATTAAACTATTGCTATGAAAAATAATCCATATTATATCAAATTCTTATTTAATGATGAGATCCTCATTCTAAGAAGCATGAAATTTCCAATTGTACATCATTGTTTAGTCAGTAAATGATTTGGATAACATACCTCCCCTGATCGCAACTCATCAATCATTATGTCTGTCTAATACCTGCAGTGACAAGTCATTCAATCTCCATAAATATCTATAAAATGAATACAACTCATATCGATAGCATTGTTTACTCTAAGATTCAATTTTATGAGAATGCCAGAACATACCTTGAGAGTGCTTTCAAGCACCTTATAAGCCTTGTTTTTTGGATTAGCTCCTCATCATCCTAGATTCAAACATGGATTTACTCGATTAGAACAAACTAAAAATGAAAAATATATATAACTAAATAGAACTCCTGAATAATCTCCTCTTGGTTTCGAGAATAATTTATTGGAACCATCTAAACTTGGAACAAACCTCCCTCGATCTAAAGGAGTAGAAACAAAGTCAACATTGATGACGTTGCTTCTCTGTTGGATCGAGCGAGGTTTGCTCCAAGATTAAACAACTCCAATAAATTATTCTCTACTAAACAGGGCCAACCACGTGAAGGTGGAATCTCCTATGGCCCCTCCCCCCCATCATATCACTCTCAATTCCTCAATACCCAATATATATTCTAATAGATACCTTGTCGGAAATGCGTTGTGGATTATGGAGGTGGCCTCCCTTCAGACCGACATTTTTCAAATACAATAATAGGTTAAATGAAAAATGAATATAACCAAAGAATGTTTCATACATCATTTTGAGAATTTACTATAACTAGAGACTACCTGAGATAAGAGTCGTTTATTTATTTATTTAGCACCAAGTATATTTCCATTCCAAATACATGTCATGTGATATGATGAGTTTGTGCATAAATGTGGATACATGATCTATTTCACTACAGAGAGAACTTGAGTGACCTTCTTTCCAACTCATGTAATTTAATTAGATACCTTATTGGTGACTATCCAGGACTAACAATGAAACATGTTGCATGTTGATTACCCCACACCAATTATTTATATAAGACATTCTAGGAAGCTACTAGCTTGATTGTTGTTGGCTAGTATGGAATCAACTTCAATTTTTAAATAAATTGCACTCTCATTACCAATGTTCTTCTATGAAGACAAAGAGAAATCATGGGTATTTTTACAATTGGATAAGGATCACATTCTATCCAATGGCATGGGTGTTACCAATTCATTGGTGATTAAACTATTGCTATGCAAAATAATCCATATTATATCAAGTTCTTATTTAATGATGAGATCCTCATTCTAAGAAGCATGAAATTTCCAATTGTACATCATTGTTTAGTCAGTAAATGATTTGGATAACATACCTCCCCTGATCACAACTCATCAATCATTATGTTTGTCTAATACCTGCAGTGACAAGTCATTCAATCTCCATAAATATCTATAAAATGAATACAACTCATATCGGTAACATTGTTTACTCTAAGATTCATTTTTATGAGAATGCCAGAACATACCTTGAGAGTGTTTTCAAGCACCTTATAAGCCTTGTTTTTTGGATTAACCCCTCATCATCCTAGATTCAAACATGGATTTACTCGATTAGAACAAACTAAAAATGTGAAAGATATATAACTAAATACAACTCCTAAATAATCTCCTCTTGGTTTCGAGAATAATTTATTGGAACCGTCTAAACTTGGAACAAACCTCCCTGGATCTAAAGGAGTAGAAACGAAGTCAACATTGACGATGTTGCTTCTCTATTGGATCGAGGGAGGTTTTCTCCAATATTAAACAACTCTAATAAATTATTCTCTACTAAACAGGGCCAACCACATGAAGGTGTAAGATCCTATTGCCCCTCCCCCCTCCTCACATCACTCTCAATTCCTCAATACCCAATCTATATTCTAATAGATACCTTGTCGGAAATGCGTTGTGGATTGTGGAGGTGACCTCCCTTCAGATCGACATTTTTCAAATACAATAATAGGTTAAATGAAAAATGAATATAAACAAAGAATGTTTCATACATCATTTTGAGAATTTACTATAACCAGAGACTACCTGAGATAAGAGTCATTTTTATTTATTTATCACCAAGTATATTGGCATTCCAAATATATGTCATATGATATGATGAGTTTGTGAATAAATGTGGATACATGATCTATTTCACTGCAGAGAAAACTTGAGTGACCTTCCCTCCAACTTATGTAATTTAATTAGATACCTCATTGGTGACTATCCAAGACTAACAATAAAACATGTTTCACATTGATTACCCCACACCAATTATTTATATAAGACATTCTAGGAATATACTAGCTTAATTGTTGTTGACTAGTATGGAATCAACTTGAATTTTTAAATAAATTGCACTCTCATTACCAATGTTCTTCTATGAAGACAAAGAGAAATCATGGGTATTTTTACAATTGGATAAGGAATCACATTCTATCCAATGGTATGGGTGTTACCAATTCATTGGTGATTAAACTATTTCTATGCAAAATAATCCATATTATATCAAATCCTTATTTAATGATGAGATCCTCATTCTAAGAAGCAAGAAATTTCCAATTGTACATCACTGTTTATTCAGTAAATGATTTGGATAAAATACCTCCCCTGATCGCAATTCATCAATCATTATGTTTTTCTAATACCTGCAATGACAAGTCATTCAATCTCCATAAATATCTATAAAATGAATGCAACTCATATTGGTAGCATTTTTTACTCTAAGATTCATTTTTATGAGAATGCCAGAACATACCTTGAGAGTTCTTTCAAGCACCTTATAAGCCTTGTTTTTTGGATTAGCCCCTCATCATCCTAGATTCAAACATGGATTTACTCAATTAGAACAAACTAAAAATGAGAAAGATATATAACTAAATAGAACTCCTGAATAATCTCCTCTTGGTTTCGAGAATAATTTATTGGAACCATATAAACTTGGAACAAACCTCCCTCGATCTAAAGGAGTAGAAATGAAGTCAACATTGACAATGTTGCTTCTCTGTTGGATTGAGGGAGGTTTTATCCAAGATTAAATAGCTCCAATAAATTATTATCTACTAAAAAGGGCCTACCATGTGAAGGTGGAAGCCTCTATGGCCCCTCCC
>ML793322.1:341463-363258 GCA_009831015.1 Picea engelmannii | reverse complement strand
CTCACATCACTCTCAATTCCTGAATACCCAATCTATATTCTAATAGAAAATATACATTAAAAATATTCAAAATTGATAAAAAAGTGTTTGTAAAGTTAAGCAAGAAAGCTAAGATAAAATAAGTACAAAGTCGTTTGATTTCATTTTTATTTGAACATAAGAACTACAAATTAATAGAATTGGATTTGTTTTATATCTATATCCATATTTACTAACCATCTTTATTTCATATTTTACTAACATAAATACAAGAAAGTATGCAATAACTCATTCAAAGGCAATGCAACAGAAAGTATGCAAGAAATTATTCAAAGGCATATGTCATCAAAAATGGTTTTTATATATGAGGTTTATCATCCAAAAAATGTTGCAACTATACTATTCTTGGATCATCCTTCTTCAGTATCATCCTTTTTCATCTAAATGTTTCATTTTGAGGATGTAAGATTTCTCTTGTAAATATGAAATTTGATGCTCATGATGAGGCAAGGAAATTTCTATGTTTGTTACTTCTAATTACCTCCTAACTTCTACAAGTGTTTTCCATCTAAGGGACTGTACCATTTCTTCCTCTAGTTGAGTAATGAGGTCCTGGGCATTAACCTCAACCTTCTCTGTGTGAGCCACCTCAAGAGCCTTCAAAGTTATTTGTTGGGATTGAAGGGTTAACTTATTCTACATTGTCTATGGCATGGTTTTATGGAACAATTTCTAGTTTATGGCATGGGTTAATCTATTGTTATTAACACAAAAAATACATATATAAAAAAATATAATTTTGTAATGCAGACTCCTCGAGCCTTCCTTCCCTTCATGCTCTTAGTTGTTAAAAAAGTAAAATTTCTAGCATATATTCCAACATATCCAAGGAATAAACCTCTTGTTCCAAATCATAGGATTCACCAACACTAGAACACATCTAATACATGTTTACAAACAACAGTTGTTTCTTATAAGATATAAATTCTATCTCTTTCCATTCTACTATTCTAGCACTTCAACTTTCTAGGACTTCTAACAACAACACTACTTTTCTTTCTACAACCACAACATCCTACATCACAATATTCCATTTTACCTTACTTGTTCAAGTGTAGTAGGATACTCTACCACCCTACAAGAAGCTACAAGAAGCTCTATTTCAGCTCAAAGTAATACACCAACCATATCAACAACAATATATATGTTATCCAATGACATCAAAAGTTCTAGGGGGTCACTCCAACATCCACATTTCCTATACAAATGATGGCATATGTTCATGTAAACATAATGAAATCAAAGGCATTCCACCAAATTGAACTTCACTTATTTCATTAATTTTCAAAGTCAACCGTGAGATTTTAATCGTAATAACTACAAAAAAATCCACATAGACCGAGGAGGTGGACCTTGAATATCGACTTGGTGGGGGACATGAAGGTTGGGGTTATCTAAATTTGTGTTGAGACAATCAATAAATGGCAAGGTAATCAACATTGTATGAGGGTTGGTGCCAAACATCATGTCAAAAGGGGATGGTGACAAATTTGAAAAGTGCCAACCTTTTGAGTTATCAAAGGATGAAACTCAAAACCACCAAAACACATAATCCCAAGGACAAATGCATGCATGATAAAACATGAAGACATACTCCCTTAATATAGTAAGGTTTTCATTGAAACCTTACATAGCTCATGAGTCCATTACCACAAAGAATGGTTTACAAGGTAGATTGCAATCTTAATGATGGGTTATAAAGAAGATACATAGTTATAGAGACCACATTTTTTAAATCAAGGTTACACAAGGGTTACTCAAACTACAAGATCACTATGTAAAAGGTTAGTATTGAAGATATAACCTAAAATTTCTCTTCCTCTTCCATTATCATTGGAGGTCGATACCCAGGATCTTAGATCATAGAATTTATCATTTTCCATCCTCAAAATTTTCTCCAATTTTGTTTACTATTATGAAAAGTATACCATCCTTAGATTTATTCATCCTTATATTTATTCGCAAGGTTATATAATTGTTTCCATTGAGAGTTTTTTAAACAAGTTCCTAGAAGTCACCATATTAAAAAACAAGTACCATTTAAAAAACCTACTCAAAAAAACTTGTTATAGAGGTTGATACCTAGGATATTTTATTACAAAACTTAGCATTTTCTATTCTCATAATTTTCATTATCTGTAGAAACTATTGTTACTTCAAAATACTTGCTCTCAAAGGGCATCTCATAAAACTAAAACCTTGTTTCTATTTGGAAAGATAAAAACTTTATTTTTTCAAAGAGACAAAATAACCTTAGAAATCATTGAGTTCCATAGGACTATCTGAAAAATGTGAAACCCTGTTTTTATTTGGAAGACTGTGAAATTCATTTTGTCTTATATATTTGAAAATGTGACTTTTTTTACCATCTTCATAGAGATTCAACCTAAGAACCCTATTCTCAAAGGACTATCCAAAAATAAAAGTGGAACCCCCTCTTTGTGTAGAAGGTTAAAAATTTGATTAACAATTATTTAAACCTATCTCACAAACTGTGAAACCTGAGTATTGTTGGTACAATATTCATAAGGTGTCACTCTCAGAACTATTTGTTCTTAGAATTGGAAAAACCTACAGTCTTTCTATTATCACTTGTCCTCAAATATTTTTCTTATGTTATTACTAAAAGTGATTGATTGAAACTATCTGTTGGCATAGGGGTAGACCCAGGTTTCAACGCTACAACAATGCACCAACAAAACCCTAACTACCGCCCCTTTCGACAAAACTTGTGAAGAAGATGAAGTGTCACCTGAGGTAGAGGCATGGGTGGTTGCAAGACTCAGGTGTCTGCAACCTTAGCTCAGACACAAATCTATGATTATAATACTTAATAGAGCACTTAGCACCATCAGTTCATTATTATTTAACCAATGTCTACTTCGCAAATAAAACAGAGCATCACAACATTCACCCTGATCTAATGTATTTAAGAATTTAGCATAAAGAAATGGGTCATATATGGAAGATTCAAGCACTAAGAACATTTACCCATATCATATCTAACATCCAGATTCATCATAAGAATAAAGCATAAACAGATCTATCTATCTATCTATATCAAGCACTTAACAATTAACACATAAATACATCAACACATCGCACAGAGAAGAATAACACAGTATTTACGTGGTTCACCCCCACCCTAGGGCTATGTCTACCAACTCTCATTCTTTATTAGCTTCAATCAATCATCTACATGCACAGAGCCACAAAAACCCTACTCCACATAGGAGAGGATATCTACGCACACCTCGCCAAATCCTCCTTCCCGAGCTAGGTCTAGCACAAAGCCTTTCACAGTCTATTACAACCAAGTTCACTTAGCTTTATAGTCTCTCACAATATGCACAGACCATTTACAAATCATACTTTCACTTAGCTTATCAGTCTTACATCACATAGATGCCTCTTCCCCTCCTTACATTGCCTAGACATCTATTTATACTTTACAAGATAGGTCTAATCATGGGTAAACCCATGGGCCAACATCCTGTACCCATTACATATTCCCAAATCCCAAAAAGGGGTCAAGATCCCACGATCTCTACTTCATCTTGCACTCTGTCTTTAATAGGATGTCGAAGTCCCAAAATAGGTCAACATGAACAAGAATCTCCCAAAACTTGGTCAAGGGACAACAACCCCCCAACAGTCACCTATGACTCGTCCCAAGTCACTCTAGTCTAACTAGCTCTTCTTTGAATGCCTCAAGCTTGGCTCAAGTTTCTTCGACTTGTTGTTGTGCTACGACCTTCTGTTCAGCGATATCTTGGATGAAGGCATCATTGATAGGTCCCTCTAGATGTTGTTCAGCTGTAGTGACAACCTACTCTAGTTCTGCTCATTGGCCTTCTACTTCTGTAAAAAATTGATAGGCCTTGTCTTGTACGGGTTGGAGTTTCTCAATTACCTCGATAAATATGCTTTGGATAGTATGGATTTGTTGTTGTGCAATGTGTTTCTCTTGGGAGTGCTTCATTTTTTCCACAACTGACAAGGACTTCAGCTGCGCTTGTATTGTTTCGGCTTGATACTTCACTTCTTGGAGTTGCGATTCCAGTGCCTTCAGTTCTAAGTTCTCTGTGAGTTGTTCATAGGTCTGGGCACTGTGATCAATAAGTTTCTTGCATTCTAGGGAAATATCCTTTAGTATTTCAACTGCACTCCAGGCGGTTGCTTCTCTTTGGTCTCTTACATCTTGTGGGGTCTTAGGTACAGTGTGCAGCTCCATATTTGCTATGCATTGTTGTAGCTATTGGATGGATTCTGTGAGTTGGTTCACCTGTTGTGAAACTCGATATTTTGCCTTGATTACTAAGACTGTCACAGAGTGAAGTTCCCTGTTGACCGCTTCCTTTACTTCGAGTTGCTCCACGAGAAACTATTCCTTTTCTTGCTGTAGATGTGATTTCTCTTCATCAAACCTCACTTGGAGAGAAACCTTTTCCTGTTCTGTAGCACTGCGTTTTTCTACGAGTACTCCTTGTAATTGTGTCAAAGCTTAGGTGGCTTGTTGTATTTCTTCCTGTGCTCGTTGAAGGCGAGCTTTGGCTGTATCAGCTAGGCGGTGGAGTTGAGTTGGCTCATCTCCCAATTCTGGTTCTCCGGGCATAGTGGAGACTGCGCGGATGGACTGTAGGACCTACTGTACCCCTCAGAGTTCAGTCTCAATTCGGTCATACATATCCTATTTCTTTGCATCTTTTTTCTCTGCTATTTCCAACGAAGCATCTTCCAGAGTTTCTATGAGGAAATTGAAGTCATCGGAGGTGAGAACAGTCTGCATCTTGGTCATGGTGGCCTTCACTTTCATCTGGGAGGAAGGTTTCAGAGGTGAACCTTTCCTCCTCTTCAGGGGATCAACCTCGTCTCCCTGATTTTGTTCGAATTATTTGTCATTTAACTCTTCGCCATCACCTCCTTATTATGGTGATATGGAAGTAGTATTCACAGATGCACTATCTAATTCTTGGACCTCTTCGGTCTTCTTTGTTCTACTTAGTCTGGGTGTATCCTGCGTTGTTTCTAGGATGTTGATGTTAGATATCTCCACAGGGTCTACTGGAATAAGGAGGTCCTTCAACCAGTCCTTTGTGATCTCCTCCAATTCCTCCTTCGTTAGCTTGTAGTAGTATTGAAGCTATTGCTTGTGTTTGTCGGTGTGTACTGTGATGTAAATAAAATGTCGATCTAAGTTGAACTTCATCAAAGGCCAGAACCGATGTAGAGTGTTTGGAGTCATGCAAGGCTCGGAATGTATGGCTATCTTCAGCTGATTGTAGTAGGTATGAAAAATAACATTTGACTACCACTATTTATTCATGTCACTTGAGTACCAAAGTGTACTGAACTTCATGTCTAGTGGTTCAAAAGGATCGATGTCTAGGAAGGTCGTACCTTTCGGCATCTCCCAGAAAATAAAATCTACAAGGATCAAGAGCCATCTAAAATGAAATTTGTATCCTTGATCATGTGCTTCTCTATAGTCGAGTTCCAACTGGTTCACCAGGTACTTCGCCCGGTTCATCTGAAGGCCTTCCGCGCACTTCCCTACGAGATCGACTACAAAACCTGTGACTTGGGTGGGTCGATTCTTTCGCACTAACTTCCTTACAATCAATTGAAAGGAAAGGTGCACTGTGCCACTCTAGATAGAAGCTACCTTGTATCCTCGCCTGACCTTCTTGGCATCACCATAAGTTTCTTTGATCTTCTGTGCTAGAGTGCGATCCATGGATTTTCCAGGGTAAAATTCTTGTGGATCGGTTCCTTGCATACTCAAGCTCGTGATCTGATTGATTAGTGTCGAATCAACCGTTATACGATGGTTTAACCACAAATAGCCTCCATGGTAACAAGACAACAACATCTTGACACATGCATTCACCTCCCGGTGTCATCCGAAGTGAGGAATCTTCATGACGTTCAATAGGGTGGACTACGCGAGGTTCATTGTCTATGACTGGGGGATTATCTTTGAATTCTTCCCCTTAGTTCTGTTCAAGTACTTATGCGGGACGAGCATGTTATAGACTTTGCGATCTCCAAGGTTGAAGTCACTAAACTTCAACGCTACAATCTTATCTTGGTCTACTCGAACTGCGTGTATCCCCTTCGGAAGGTACGCCGTAACAAAGGTGTATTCGAAATCCCGGGGCACACTGTCTTGATTTATTGTGCTGCTTAGAGGTGGAATATAGGTGGGTAATATACTCGGGATCAATTTGGCATTCACTAGATCATCCCTGTTCTTGGTTCGCTTTTCATCAAATGGTTGGGATGGTCCAGCTCCGCAAGCAGTGGACGGAGAGGTCAAAAACCCTCTCGTCGACGATGTTTGTACACCTATAGACATCGACATGAATCTCTCAGTCATGAGGTCAAACAAAACTTCTTCAACAATTTTCCCGGAAACGCTCAACTCATCTGACATACACACTCGGGGTTAACAATCTCGGGTTTGGAGGGTAACTTAGACACAGTAATAGGATAGAGGGAAATAGCGTAATGACCACTATGTAAAATCAACAAGTCTGCGATCTCAAATTCACGATTGAAAAAAGTGTTCTCGGTGCATGGTGCGACAAGATAAACAAGTAACTCGACAATGGGTCACTTGCAACGGGTATGAAGCCTTAATTAACTCTGTTCTGTCTGTTATGGCGCGGTCCCAATGGTCATATGGTGAGATGTCTATCCATAAATGTATTTCTACCTGTTTGAAGCGTTGGTCTAATGGTTATAATGTCCCCAATGACTATATTGCTTCTTCATGGTGAAGTGCCATGTGTCACTGTTTTGATATCTTGGCGAAGCTCCAATTTTGCAAATTTCCCTTCTGCGAAGTTTCCTTTAGAACCTTCTGCAACTTGTCAATCTTATCTCTCTTCTTACTTAGCTTTGTAGCCTTCTTCCCAATGAGCTTCGTCTCGATAGGCCTTTTTCCATTCTGATTTGTATCTTCTTTTGGCATAGGTACTTCACGTTGTTGAGATTCTTTCCTAAGATTCGAGGGTGATCCTTCTTCTTTATCTGGAATAGGTGCTTCAATCTTCTGTGGGTCTTCAAGTGTTCTTGCAACTTCAACATCCAGGCCTCTGGTGTTAAATAGATTCGATCTGTTCTTATGTTCTGCAATCAAGTCTGTGATCCTTCTAGTCATGAATTCTTTTACTTCTTTCTTCTTCTGCTCTAAAACTTCTTCTTATTCTTGCCTTTTGGCCTGATCTCTTTCAATCCAAGGTTCTCCTAGTAGCATGGTAAATGGGCCATTGTTCTCAATAAATCTAATAATCTCAAAATATTCCTCTGTTGAAGTTCCATTGGCATTCATAGGTATCTGGGTGAGATTTCCACATAGGTTTATCAACTTTCCTTTGAATATTCCTATTCCTCCTAATTAGGAAGGAATCATAGTAGGCCTCCCTAAAGCTTCCCTAGTTCTTTCTGTCATGATATTCACTTGTGTTTCCTTATCTAGAACACAGTCAATGTCGAAGTCTCCTATTCTCACTTCAAGGCATTCATTTTCTTTGAAGATCTCTGATAATTTGACATGTCGGTGGTCATTTAGGATTTCTTTCATCTCTAGCAATACTTTCTCTGATTCTTTCTAGGATCCTGTCATAATCTTAGTTTATGGATCTACCTTGGGGTTTTCTTGTCCCATGTTCATTTATTCAAGCTTGGCAATCATTCTAAGATAATCCAATACTTCATGGTCCATAGCTTTGCAACAAAGACAATTGGGTCTTCTCCTGGGGAATTCCTTAGCAAGATGTCTTATTTTTCTGCAACTGTAACAGAGGGTTAATCCTCTCTTTCTTTTAAATGATCCCCAACCTTTCCTGTAGTACGTTATAGGATCATGGTAGCTAACCTGCAAACATTTATTTCTAGGGTCCTGCATACATTTATTAGTCCAAACATTGTTTTTATGCATAGGTATAACATATTTTTCACTATTCTTATCAGATTTATTCATATCAAATCTTCTTTCATCTATTAATACCCTAGTTTTCAAGCTAGGATAGAATGTATCAAACATACCTAGATCCATACTATTGAAAAAAATTTTTTCCACTAATCTTACTTCTACAGAGCACAAAGCTTTCAAATCTAGAACTTTTCAATATTCTTACCTTTATTAGAGCACGGAGCTTTCATATACTACCTCTTTTAATAAAAAAACCTCATTTTTACCTTTCTCAGAGCACGAAGCTTTTAGATCTTACCTCTTTTCTTCAAATTAGACTTCTTTTCCTTAACACAGAGATTTTCAAACTAAGTAGAGTACTGCGCACTAGAGAAACAGATCTACACACGGAGATTTCACAATTTCAGGTTGAATCCTTGCACAAAAATTCTTCTTCCTCAGTTCCCAGCAATCACAGTTTCAGGTCCTCGCAACAGAACCATTTGTTGGCATAGGGGAAGACCAAGGGTTAAATGCTACAACATAGCACCAACAAAACCCTAACTACTGACCCTTTTGGCAACACCTGTGAAGCAGATGAAGTCTCACCCGAGGTAGAGGCAAGAGTGGTTGCAGGACTCAGGTGTCTGCAACCTTAGCTGGGACACAAATCTATGATTATAATACTTAATAGAGCACTTAGCACTATCATTTCGTTATTATTTAACTAATTTCTACTTCGTATATAAAATAGAGCATCACAACATTCACCCTGATCTAATGTATTTAAGCACTTAGCATAAAGAAATGGGTAAGATCTGGCAGATTCAAGCACTAAGAACATTTACCCATGTCATATCTAACTTCCAGATTCATCATAAGCACAAAGCATAAACATATCTATCTATATATCTATATCAATCACTTAGCAATTAACACATAAATACATCAGCACATCGCACAGAGAAGAATAACACAGTATTTACGTGGTTCACCCCCACCCTGGGGTTACATCCACCAACTCTTCTTCTTTATTAGCTTCAATCGTTCATCTACATGCACAGAGCCACAAAAACCCTACTCTGCATAGGACGGGAGATTTGCGCACACCTCGCCAAATCCTCCTTCCCGAGCTAGGTCTAGCAAAAATCCTTTCACAGTCTATTACAACCACTTTCACTTAGCTTTAGAGTCTCTCACAATATGCACAGAGAATCTACAAATCGTACTTGCACTTAGCTTATCATCCTTACATCACATAGATGCCTCTTACCCTAATTACATTGCCTAGACATCTATTTATACTTTAGAAAATAGGCCTAATCATGGGTAAACCCATGGGCCGACATCCCATACCCGTTAAATATTCCCAAATCCAAAAAAGTACCCAAAAAGTGGTCGAGATCCTGCAATCCCTGCTTCGTCTTGCGCTCCGTCTTTGACAGGTTGTCGAAGTCCCAAAATAGGTCAGCATGACCAAGAATCTCCCAAAACTTGGTCAAGGGCCAACACTTTCAATCCTAGACTTGTAGCATAACCAATACATGTTTCCCAAGTTGAGTATTAAGACATTGTTTAGTACCATCTATTCCAAAATTTGGGGTATTGAAGTACAAGTTGTTTCCACCGTGATTTAACCTATAAATTCAATCACACAATCATCCAATGTATAAAACTACAAGATGGGGGGTGAGTTCAATAAGAGAACCTATAGAAACATCAAGGGTATACAATAACCCTAAGCTGGTGAAAATTTTCTAGCAATCCAATTGGTTGGAGTATTTCAATAAGCTACAAGCTTCTAATGATAGGGTAGCCTTGGAATTTGAATTTAATTTCCATAACATCAAAAACCAAGAATATATCACCTATGTGAAGGGACTAGAGATACACGTGAATGAACGTGTTATCAATAGGGTCTAAGGACTCCCAATAGAGGTTCCATTGGATAAAGAGGATAAGCACCCTACTACAGATGTTAAAACATTATTATTCCTAAGATAACAGGATCCTAAGGAGAACAAAAATGAAGTGAAAAGGGAAAGGTTTACTAAATCCTTGGATGAGGTGGCCTACAACCACTTAAAGTATATTAAATATGAAATAATGTTAAGTATGTTGTATGTCTATCACTTTAGATTCCTTCAATGATTAAGTAGACTATTTCACCAAAGGCTTAAGGAAAACCTCAGTATTCCATTTTTCTTACTCTAGTCCTCAACAAATATGAGAACTAAGGTGAAGGAGGGAAAGGAAGAGGCCTTGGCCCACCATGTCTTGATAAAAATATTATTTTTTGATTCCTTGGAAAGGAATCCAGTCAGAGCAACTTGGGAATATTTTATCATAGTGAGTAGAGAGGAAGAGATACTCACCCATTTATGGATCAAAGTTGAGGCAACCATGCCTAAAGATCTCATCAACATCCATGCATCTCTAATATATGATGTAGATCTAATTTCAATTTTGGTGAGGTATTAGTTTGAGGATAATGATTCATAGGTCAGGTGTGTTGGGTGTGAGTGTGGGATTTCTATTGAAGTAACAAAATTCTACAAAGGAAACCCAATCAATCATCCACTCAATCATCTAAATCATTTCATAATCAATAAATTACACAAATCCAAACATAATTATATTAATCATGGTCAATAGAGGTCTCATAGAGTACAAAGATGATCAAAATATCTTGCACAATTGGCCCTCCTCAATTAATTCTTGCACAATTGGTCCCTAAACATGGAGGCTTGCAAGTTACTAGGGAAATGAGGATAAACCCTCTTGAGGTCATGTAGTAATGAATTACACCTTCTTTAGTGGGAACAGGGAGCATATTTATGTTTGATCCAAGAAAGGAAAATTGAATAGTTGTTAAAATAATATTAGGGTATGTATAAGGAGCCAACGGCTATGCCTTAGTCATCAAGATCAAGGTGATGATAGTTTTGAATTACATAGGTTTGTCGATGAATATTTGGTTGGATACATGGACAACAAAATTTCCATAAGTTCACATGTATTATATTGTTCCAATGAGTAGTGAGGTTGATGAGTAAGACACAAACCATCATTGCCTCTTCTAGTTCAAAGGAACGGTATGTTGTTGCAACAAAAGTTATCAAAGAGGCATTTTGGTTATTGAGATTATGAAACAATCTTTCTATCAAATATGCTAGTTTAGAAATCGAATGTGATAGCCAAAGCACCATTGTAATGAATAAGAATCCAAATTATAGTTCTAATCATAAGCATATTTATGTGGAGTACCACATTGTAATGGAAATAGAGGAAGTAGGTGTAATGAAATTGATAAAGTGTAGACCAAAGGTAATGCAACATAAGAACCAACAAGGAAATCAATGGAGTGAAGTTTGTCTTGTGTAGAGACATTCTTGGCATTTACACTTGTTCAATGTGATTTCCAAGTGGGAGAGCATTGGAAAAAACATGGAAATCACTTTTCACAATGTAACAATAGTCGTACAAATGGAATGTACATATAATTTCAAAGTTTGATCCTTTATTTACTTTCTTTTCATTTATTTGTATTTATATTAATTATCAAAGTTTTTCAAACATACTTTGTATAAATTTGGGTGTTGTTTGCACTTCAAATTCAACTTATGCACTACTTTGGGAGAAACAAGATTTGATTTCTACCACCATCTACAATCAAATTAAAAGATACATTTTACTTTTCATTTATTGTGAATTTAATCTTAAAGATACTCTTCCTCTAGTCTATCTCTTTTGCAATCAAATTAAAAGATACATTTTACTTTTCATTTAATGTGAATTTAATATTAAAGATACTCTTCCTCTAGTCTATCTATTTTGAAATCTCCTTCTCTAGATGGAATATTACTCTTCTCATCATTAAGTTTTCTCCGTTCTTTGATTTCACTTTAGTAATTTATTCTTCTACTATTAATTACAATTCTTCAACAACATATGTTCTTTCCTCTTGTCTTCTTACCTCATTATGTGATTTTTGATACTCATATGCTCTATGTCCATCCCCTCCACATCTAAAACACATTTCTTCAAATATTCCACATGTACTTCTACCTCTCTTTGATCCTTTCCCTCTATCATCATTATATGTTCTTCCAACAATATGATTTACTATGATGGCATTGGTTTCATATTCACCTCTCTTATCTCTTAACTATAATTTTCTATCCACTTATTCTTTTCTTCTTCAATGTATGCTACTTTCTATCCAAATTCTCCTCAATAGTTAAGTCTAATTGATAAACCTCTACCACTAAATGAATATTCAATGCATTAAATTCACATTGAATAGAAAAACAAAAATCATTTACATACTTGCAATAAATTTAGGGATTTATTCACTTACTCTTGAACTAATGAATGACATATAGAATTATTAGGCATACTCATTTAATAGCATCCCCATCTTCTTCAAATTTTACAATCTTCTCAATAAATTTAGAGAGTTATCTTCATGCAAAAGTTTACCTATCAATGTCATTTTATCCCATCTTATGATATTTTCATTCCCCTTAATTTATCTATACAATTGCAACTTATTCCACCACAAAGATGCATGACTCTTCAATTGTGTACATGTAAATATTACCTTTTTTATATCCTCAATATTTTCAACACTCAAATAATTTCTCCATCTTCCCTATATAGTCAATCAATATATATAAATAATATATATTGTGCCTTATGCAATCAATCTAAACCTTCTAATAGAAAGCTTAGATTCTACCAACCACTTCTAGTTTCTGCATGTCCTCTAGAATCCATATCCCTAAACCTTATTAGTGATTTTCCCACTACTATTAGTAAGCATGATTGTATATTTGTTGTATGTTGGTTTTGTTAAATTACTATATGTATACCCTACAACAAAGAAATATATGTCTTTGGCATTTATCTCACAATGCTCAACCACTTCATCAACTCTCCAATCATTAGCATTAATCATGGAATGT
Organism: Picea engelmannii; assembly: GCA_009831015.1. NCBI lineage: Eukaryota > Viridiplantae > Streptophyta > Pinopsida > Pinales > Pinaceae > Picea > Picea engelmannii. Next base: position 350,334 of record ML793322.1, on the reverse strand, counting down.
TACAATAACTAAGGCATTTCAACAATTCAAGGATGCCCTTTGCTCATCCTTTTTCATATTCAGTGGTGCTTGTTTTTCCTGATTATTATTGTGAATAATGTCAATGATACATAGATTGAGAGAATATTTCTTCCTTAGAGTTTTTAATGCACAAAGAAGGTTTGTTACAGTGGGATAATTTATATCATCTTTGATAGAAAACAAATGCTACCATCCAAGCAATGACATCAGATGGTTTCAAAGCCTCTATCGAGGATAAATTCTATAACATCAACTATAGGAAAGAACAACAATATCGGTAGAACACTTGACAAAAATATATATAAAAAAATTAAATGTTTGTATGTAAGAGTTCAACAACTATACTATTTAACTCAAAGTGATAAACAATAGTTCGATTTTAGGTTAATTGTGCCATTTTAAAAGGAGTTTGAGATGTTTGAAATCTACACTCTTGAAGATTCCTTTCAAAAGGCTAAGTCAGCATGACAAGATTATGGGATTCTAGAGAATTGTTGGATTAGTTCTTGTACTTCAATAAGATAAGGATTACATGTACTTGTTATTATATTTTAATTGTGTACTACTTGTTATGTTACTAAATTTTGAATTTGTTATATGCATTATGGGATCTTGGAATGCCCTACTTATCTTATGTACTTGTAGGATTTTATACTTTATTTGATTTACATCTAGTTTACCTTGCTATAATATTGTTATATTATTAAATAAAAACAAATAATTGTTATTTAAGAGACACCCAGACACATGTCCCTGCATCTAGTATTGCAAGGGCATGATGCAATAACATCGATAAAGAAGTACTTGATTAATTGCACAAACTTCAATATCAATTATTTCTTGTATGAAATCATTATTTCAATAGGAAACCTCATCTACTTCCTTATTCTTTCCACAACCAAAATCATGGGCCTAATTGGAATGATGTTGGTTTTGAACGACCCAGACGATGAATATAAAGAGAACAACCATGACGATGGGTATGTTGGGAGTTCCATGCATCACATTAATATGAGAAAATTAAAATGAAACGAGGACGATATTGGTCGATATATAGAGTGGGCTTGTGAATGATATTTGAGTCTAGAAACCCCTCCATATCATCAAGGCATGTGAACAATCTATCCATGTCAAATTTCATTGTATACATAAACATTTTGAAAAAAATTCAACGTTCGCCCCATTCACATGTCATTGTTTCCCATCATGTACTCTAGCCCTAGTACAATGTCTTTTAGTTGTTTCCTTTAAAATTTGATCGATATGCACATCCTCACATTTAATAATGCAATGTAATACAATAACGTTGATAAAGAAGTACTTGATTAATCGCATAAGCTTCAATATCAATTATTTATTGTCTTTGTTTTTTTCTCTCATCTTAGTACTTTTTTGCTCCATAAATAATATTAGTACGAAATCATTATTTAAATATGAAATCTCATCTATCGCCTTCTTCTTGCCACGACCAAAATCATGGGCCTAATTGGCATGATGTTCATTTTAAATGACATAGACGATGAATATAAAGAGTGGGTGTGTCAGTGATATTTGAGTCTAGAAACCCTACCATATAGTTAAGGCATGTGAATAGTCTATCCATGTCAAATTTCAGTGCATACAGAAACATTTTGAAAAAAATTCAACATTGGCCCCATTCACTAGTCATTGTTTCGCATCATGTCTATCCCTATTGTAATGTCTTTTAGTTGTTTCCTTGAAAATTTGACCGATATGCACATCCCTGCATCTAGTACTGCAAGGGCATGCAATAACGTCAATAAAGAAGTACTTGATTAATCGTACAAGCTTCAATATCAGTTATTTCGTGTCTTTGTTTTTTTCTCTCATCTAAGTACTTTTTTGCTCCATAAAGAATATTAGTACGAAATCATTATTTAATTACAAAATCTCATCTATTGCCTTCTTCTTTCCACAACCAAAATCATGGGCCTAATTAGCATGATGTTGGTTTTGAACGACACAGACGATGAATATAAAGAGTGGGTGTGTGAGTGATATTTGAGTCTGGAAACCCTCCCATATCATCAAGACGTGTGAACAGTCTATCCATGTCAAATTTCAGTGCATACAGAAACATTTTGAAAAAATTTCAACATTGGCCCCATTCACAGGTCATTGTTGCCCATCATGTACTCTAGCCCTAGTACAATGTCTTTTAATAGTTGTTTCCTTTAAAATTAGACTGAGAAAATTAAAACGAAACAAGGACAAGATCAGTTGATATATAGAGTGGGTGTGTGAGTGATATTTGAGTCTGGAAACCCTTCCATATCATCAAGGAATGTGAACAGTCTATCCATGTCAAATTTTAGTTCATACATAAACATTTTGAAAAAATTTCAATGTTGGCCCCATTCATAGGTCATTGTTTCCCATCATGTCTATCCCTAGTACAATGTCATTTATATGTTTCCTTTAAAATTCATTCAAGACACATGTCCACATATCTAGTACTGCAAGGGCATGCAATAACATTGATAAAGAAGTACTTGATTAATTGCACAAGCTTCAATATCAATTATTTCTTGTCTTTGTTTTTTTCTCTCATCTAAGTACTTTTTTTCTCCATAAAGAATATTAGTATGAAATCATTATTTAAATATGAAATATCACATGTCGCCTTATTCTTTCCATGGCCAAAATCATGGGCCTAATTGGCATGATTTTGGTTTGAACAACACAGACGATGAATATAAAGAGCACAACCATGAACTAGGCCAACCATGTGAAGATGAATGAACTTCTTGTTGGACACACTGATCACACTTAGAGTGGGTGGTGAATCAGTGTGAGGGCTATTTTACACTTCTCACAAAACTTTAGTTAGCCAGAACCATTCACAACATAATTACTTATTAATTCTATTCATACTTAGTTGATTGCATGTAAATATATATCAATGACATACATTAACAATAAAGAGCTATGCACCATCACAATAAAGAACAGAAGGAACACCATATATATGTATAAGTTTCTTTTGTATTACAGAATAAAATCCTTGGGTTTTACTAGCACCAAATCTCAATGCAATACCCAACTTGTGTATCTCAACACCAACCAAGATGTGAGGAATCCAACCCTCAAGTACAAGACCCAACTTGTAGATAGAAATCAATATGTCAAACTGTACCAACAGTCTATACCAGCACAAGTGCATCAAATATGCACAATCTGTCACCTCAACCTGTCTCATCAATCTCATCATCCAAATATGATCTATAAATTTGTAACAGAATTGGTGTATGTGATCACATACCTGCAAACCTTCCTTAACTTCAACAATGAGAGACTAGAATTTTCATCAAACTTTACTTTAGTCTCACATGACTAATTTTGTATTAGTCAAAAACCCTAAATTGCAACAATCATAACATTGTACCTGTAATGAATAAAGGTATAAAAATGGTATACAATGTTATTCAATAACTTATCTACAATTCCTCTGTGTTTCATTGCTTAGAACCTCACATAAAAGGAGTTATAGAAAAAATGGCAAACCTTGTTGAACATTATCTTATTCTAGAGAGAGAATTTGTAGAGCATATCAGGCGTGGAATATTTTCTATACGGATCTTAAAATGGTACAAAACACACTAAAGAGTGTATTCTAACAAATTCATTTGGTCTTATTGAATTTGGATCTTTTATGAAGAAGTTATGACGTTTTTACCTGGAACACATGTTTTAGACTAGTTTCGGGACTAGCCACAAACCCTATTTTCCACAGAGTGTAACCACCAAACTACAACGACCCACAAGTTGAAATTTTTATCACAATTAATTGGATATGATGCCTCAATATCCTCTATATTTCGATATCTTAATCATTCTACAAAAAATGTTATTGCGAAAATGGTGAGATGGCTTGTAAATAACATACCTTAGAAAGCATCATCAAAAGACTTTATCTTCCCTTGAATTTCAACCTTCTTTACATCACCTTCCCTATTCAATTCTCCTTAGATATCCTTTGGTTACCTTAGTAACTTGTAGATATTCAATATTCTCAATAGAATACTAATGGGAGACCCTTTCTCTCTTATTTATACTCTCCAAGTAGCTTCCTTTAGAAGTATCCACTTAACCACTTTGTCCACTTAACCACTTTATCCACAAATAGTAACCTCTCCACTTCTAGTTGCAACTAATTTGTTTTTAATTATTTTCTTGTTGCAACCACTTAACCCATGACTAACCACTTTGAATGGTCAACTTCTTCTAGGAGCTTCTAGAATAATTTGACTTCTTTGACCTTCTAGAGGCTTCTAGATAACTTATGAGAGTTCTCCAACTTCACATGGCCATAACTCTCTAAACGTGAGGAGTTACATGCCATTCCACATATCACTGGAAATGGAATGACATATTCTATCCATATGGAATAGTTTCTCTTGCAAATTCACTAATCTTCATTACATTATTCCTTAATCAAACTTAGGTTCCCCAACCACACTACTGGGATACTCAACCACCTAACCATTTGGAATTCACAAAGCGTCTTCTCTTGAGGGATTTCACCATAATGGGACCACTTTGGAGTTTGTCCATTTGGTTCTTCCTATCAACCATGACATGAAATCAATGATACAATTCCCTTTAATATCAACACATCAACCCTTTGACAAAAATTAAATCAATGACCATATAATCAATAATCAATATATCAATGATACAAACACATCACTATGACAATACTTGACATCAACCCTTTGACATCAATCCTTTGAAATCAATGACAACATAGCACAACAATCTCCCCCTTTGGCATTGATGGAAACACCAACATTGATGTCAACACCAATCATTCATGGCAACACTTGGACATGGAAATGCTCATGCTCCCTATGTGATCATCGCTCCTCATCAATGTTCATCTCACCACATCAATGTGACTATCTCTTCCCCTTTTACATCAATGGAAAAGGGTAGTTATGTCCTTAGGGTTGCTCCCCCTGCCTAAACTGTCCTTGCGATTTCTCCCCTTTTCTAGATGCTTTTGAGATTCCTTTGAATAATATCTCCCCCTTTGGACAAGGGATATCACTCTGATGCAATGTTGATGGCATGGCTTCCAATCATCTCTCCTCCTAGAATCATGTTGTTGCAACCAATCATGGGAAGAAGAATAACTCCCCCTGTGGGTATGTCTCCCCCTATCTTCTTTGCAAGATGAACAATATTCTACCACTGCAATATGCTTCTGCTACAAATGTTACTTCTCAACTAGAACATAGATCAATTGCTCAAGAATTATCTTCTCTTGTTATGACAATCCTTGGACTTGTTCATGCATCAAAGTTTTTCCATACCATACATCATGAAGAAAAAGATTTGTCAACAATGAATAAAGAATCATAAACAAAACATCAACCATGTACATCATGTTTTTTACTATGTGCCAACCATGCACAACACCCATGTACATCAACCATGTACATCATGTTTTTACTATGTGCCAACCATGCACAACACCCATGTACATCAACCATGTACATCAATACCATACAATATACCATAAGATATCATCAATGGAGTGTATCAACAATATGCCAAGAACATGTGCCAACTATTTTCCAACCATATGCCTTTACCGACATGCCAACCATGTGCCTCAAACAAGTGTCATATGACTCATGATACACCTCTACCATGAACCAAGTTCCACAACCATGTATCTCAACCATCAATATATCAACCAAGCACCATAACAAGTGTCTCAACTATATCATCCCATACATCATGCACCAAATCAAGTGCATCAACCATGCACCAAACCTCAACAAGATAAACTACAATCAAGATGTGTTCCCATACATGTATGCCATATCAACCATAAACCATGTGCCAATCATACTTCTATAAAGTGCCTCTAACAATGTACCAAATATGTACCAATCATGCATCAGCTATAGACCAAGATATGACTCATCAATGATGTACAAGATAACCACCTCATCAACTCATCAACTACATGTCCCAATATGTAGCTCAATCACATGCCAAATTCATGCACCAAGATATCCAACAAATATGTCTCTAACAATACATCGTAATATATATCAATGGAGCTCACATATGTATTAGTGTTAAGAGCCAAATATCAATATAGCATAGAAAAACCTCAGAATAAGTACTCAACGCCTTAAAAAAGAGAGAAACTCATATAATAAGCCTCTTCTAGGGGGAAACCTCCTTATTCCCACATAAATTTACAATTAAAAGATGATTCAAAATGAAAATGTCTCCTTGGTATATATAGGAGACTAGGAGGTATAATTACAACTAATGGACTAAATTCGACATAAATAAAATAACATTACTAATATAATATGCCCTAATTAAGGGGTAATGAGCCACTATTTAGGGCTTAACATTCCCCTCCCCTTGAGACAAGTGTTGTTTGCAACGCTTGAGTAACTCTGGATGCTTCTGTATAAAAGACTCATCTTCCCAAGTGGAATCTTCAGCCAAGAGTTTCCTCCATTTAATGAGATACTCTGAAATGGATTTATTCCTCAACTGGCGAATTAATGTGTCAGTGATGGCTTTAGGATCTAATATGATTTTTCCTTCCTCATTAAGTTCTGGAAATATAGTTTGAACTGGGATCTTGTCACCTATAACCTTCTTTAAGCATGAAACATGGAAAACTGGGTGTACTCGTGAAGATGCAAACAACTCCAATTTGTATGCTATAGTACCAATCTTTTGCAACACCTTATAAGGGCCATAGTAATTTGGTGATAATTTATTATCCTTCTTGGCTTGCTTGAGGGACATCTATTTGTATGGTTGTAGTCTTAAAAACACCCAATCCCCTACCTCAAAACTTATTTCACTATGATGTTGATCTGCTTGTTGTTTCATACGATTTTGTGCCATGGTCAAGTTGTCCTTTAATATTTGGAGAACTTGTTGTTGATGCTCAATGTGATCTTGAACTGCTTGAACCTTAGATTTTTGTTTTAGAGAAGAAGTGATGGAAGGAGGGTGGTATCCATAGAGTGTCATAAATGGTGTCATTTTTGTTGCAGTATGAAAGAAAGTGTTATACCACCATTCTGCCAAGGGTAACCATTTGAACCATTGTGTTTTTTTACCAGATACAAAGCAACGAAGGTAGCCTTCCAGACATTTGTTCACTATCTCGATTTGTCCATCAGATTGAGGATGATAGGATGGGCTATGAGCCAATTGAGTACCCAAACAAGAAAATAATTTTGTCCAAAAATTTCCAGTGAAGATGGGATCTCTGTCACTTACAATAATCTTTGGGTTTCCATGTAGCTTTTGAATTGTCTCCATGAATGCAGTGGCAACTATACTATCTTTGAAGGGATGAGAGAGTGCAAAAAAGTGTGTGTACTTGGTCAGTCTATCAACAATCACCATGATGACACTCTTTCCTTCAGACTTCGGTAACCCTGTGATGAAATCCATGGAAACCTCCTCCCAACGCTGAATTGGGATGGCTAATGGTTGTAAAAGACCTGGGGTCTTAATTTTTTCCACCTTGTTTTGTTGGAAAACTAAACCTTCCGCCGCAAACCTTTGAACATCATTTTTAAGGCCATCCCAAAAAAAATCCTTCTTGACCCTATGGTAGGTTTTTAAAAATCCCGAGTGCCTTCCTACTGGAGAGGTGTGCAATTCCAATAGTACCTTTTGTTTGAGTTGGGATATCTTACATAAATATAAGCAATATTTGTACCATAGTGAATCATTTTTCCATGTAAATGTATCTGATGTATTGGAATCCTGCTGCAACCTTTTAATGAGAGTCCACACTTTTTTCATCATTCTTCCATTCATCCCTTGCTTCTATTATCCAATCAGGTTGGATGATTGAGATAACACAAAGAAAGGCTTCAACATCTTCATCCTTCCTTGAGAGTGCATCTGCCACAACATTTTTCTTCCCTTTTTTATAGATGATTTCAAAATCATAACCCAATATCTTGGTTACTCATTTTTTTTGTTCTTATGAAGATAGTCTTTGTTCCAAGAAGTATTTAAGACTATCATGATCTGTTTTGACCTTGAAGTGCCTACCTATTAGGTAAGGACACCATTTCTTCAATGCATGTAGTATTTCCATCATTTACTTCTCATAAATGGGTTTGTGTAAGTCCTTTCCCTTGAGTGGTCGACTTTCAAAAGCCAGGGACCTTCCTTCTTGCATTAGGACAACACCAGTTCCATTTCTTGAGGCATCACATTCCAAAATAAAGCTTTTTGTGAAGTATGGGGTGGTGAAGATAGGAGCTTTGCACATCACCTCTTTAAGTTGTTCAAAATCTTTAGTTGCCTCTGAAGTCCATGAAAATTCATTATTCTTAGTTAGTTCCATTAAATGTGTTGTTATTCTTCCATAGTGTCGAACAAACTTGCGGTAGTAACCTGTCAAACCCATAAATCCTCTAAGATTATTCAATGTTTTTGGAATCGACCATTCCATCATGGAATTAATCTTGTTAGGGTCTACCTTGACACCTTCATGAGATACAATATGGCCCAAATAATCTACCTCTGTCACTCCAAAGAAACATTTGGATGGTTTGGCATATAGTTGTTGCTCCTTTAGTAGTTGTATCACCTTGTCAACATGTCGCACATGATCCTCCCAAGACTTGCTATAAATTAGTATATCATCAAAAAATACTAAAATTTTTTTTCGAATGAAGGCCTTGAAAATGGAATTCATCAACCCTTGGAATGTGGAAGGTGCATTTGTAAGGCCAAAAGGCATGACCAAAAATTCATAATGGCCTTCATGAGTTCGGAATGTTGTTTTTGGGATATCTTCTTCCTTCATTCTAATCT
>ML793322.1:313673-334296 GCA_009831015.1 Picea engelmannii | reverse complement strand
TCAATATCACTTTGTGAGAGACATGATTGAAGAAAAGAAAGTATCACTGATGAAGGTGGACACTTTGAAGAATGTTGCAGATTCATTAACAAAATATGTGAGCACTGAGAATTTCTCTTGGTGTAGAGGATCCATGGGCATTGCTGCCTTGGATTGTTGACTATGTAACCCTGTAACCCCCTGTGTGCAAAGAAAGCAACAAGTGGGAGAATGTTGGGTATGTGTTATATTCTTTGCACGAGTAGTAGCGTCTGAGCGCCTGCGCCGGGTGCGCAGGGGGGTGCAGGGGGGCGAAGCCCCCCGCGCGGGGGTTCGGGGGCAATGGCCCCGAATTTTTTTTTTGGGGCCGACATATTTTCGCCGGTTTCGGGCCGACATATTATCGCTGGGCCGACATATTTCCGAGACAACATATTTCTGGGACCACATGATATTAGGTGGTTTTCGGCACATGGTTTTTGCCGATGGTTTTCTATTTTCGGTTAAGGAATTAGGGTTTTGGACTAATCCAGGTCATTGGGTTAGGGTTTTGGATGCCGCTAGCTCCTATATGTATATTGTATTGTAAACAATGTAACACAATTGTATGAATATAATATATGCTGGTTTTCCCGGTTTGGGTTTCCAGGTGAAAAATCTCTGTGTAATGTTTGTATTTTCCATTGCATCTTTTCTGTTCTTTTCTGAATATCAGTTTGCAGTAGATATTGTACGAGGTTAGAATTTACATCAACGCCTTGAAAAAGAGAGAAACTCAAATAATAAGCCTCTTCGAGGGGGCAACCTCTTTATTCCCACATAAATGTACAATTACAAGATGATTCAATATGAAAATGTCTCCTTGGTATATATAGGAGACTAGGAGGTATAATTAAAACTAATGGACTAAAGCCGACATAAATAAAATAACATTACTAATATAATATGCCCTAATTAAGGGGTAATGAGCCACTATTTAGGGCTTAACAACTAGCCATTTACCATGACAGATCTGCCTCAAACACCATTCACTACAACAAGTACTAAGAAACCAATAGTACCTCAAAATGTCACACACCCATTACGAGCATAAAATAAATTTTATCCTTTTCTCAAGGGACAGAATTCCTCGAATTCCTATAGGGCCTAGCGTAGGCTAGCTCTTCCCTTATCCTCCACCATGTGACCACTACCCGTGACCATAGGTTTAATTTAAACGGCGCGTCGTGTTTCACGACTTCGGAACTCCCAATGCGAGGCACCCTATCTCCTCCAACTCCCGAGTTCCGAAAGGGATTAATGACCGTTAGCTCCCTCCACTCACGTGACCATTTACATGACCATAGGCTTAACCTAGATGGTGCGTCACATTTCACGACTTTGGGGCTTTCAATGCAAGGCATCCCAACTTCTCGAACTCTTCCAAGTCCTGAAACCCGATTAGGGGCCTAACAAGCACTAGCCCTCTCACCTATGTTCATGGTGTGACCTTCCTCTAGGACTGGGTCCCAACTCCCATATTTTTTGGGACTTCGTGATTCAAAGAATCACGAATAGTCCTTCCTTCCTTTCCAAATCTCTGACTCTCAAATATATGACGGCTCTAAACCCTCTGCTAACCAATGGCCCAGATTAAGTCAGTGATTTGCCTTCGTGACTTTGGGAAAGTCTTCACTCCCATTTTCCCGATGACCAAATCTCTGAAACTGTGACCAAGCTAAATCGATGGTTCACAGGTCTCTCTCTATCCAACGGCCTAGATTCAATCGGGATTTCACCACTCGCAAAATTAGAAAACTTGTCCAACTCCTCCTCCTTGGAATCCTGAAGTCCGAAGGTCCGAAATTATTCCATTCTACAGATCAATGGCTCTGAGCCTTCCACAAATCAACAACTCAGATTTTGTTGGGACTTTGCGTTTCACGATTCGAAAGTTCTAATAACTTTGTCCTTTAACTTCCCTGAGTCGTGAGTCAGCGAAACGTTGATTTTCTACCACACGTCCTTTATCGATGGACGATCCGGATGATTTCGTGAATTCTTACTTCATGAGTTTTTCCTCATCTGCACCTCTGATCTCTCGATGCCCATTTTCATGAAATGTATGGGTCTTCGCCATGTGTCCTTCCGAATCCAATGGTCCAGAATGATTTTTCATTTTTGCGAGTCCTTAAAACTCCACTCATCGACTCTTTTGATGTGCAATTCAGTGAAATGTCGATCGCCCTCCACGTGTCCCTTTCGATCGAAGGTTCTAATTACATCAGGGCTTTCATGATTTGATGAGTCCACTATCCCACCTGCACAAGGGTTGAGATAGACGGTCAAGGTATCTCCTGATGGATCCTGGTATCTACGGTCCCGATTCCATCACTACTTGCAAAGACTGAAGGGGTCAAGGCGTTAACTCTCGCGCTCCTCCTATAGATTCATTGGTCCTGATAGACCTGGGATACTTCTGAAAGGATCTCGTCCATTCGTCTACCAAACGAAAGGATACTCCCTTTTGATAGTTGGATTCTCTATCCTTTCTGAACTTAGGTACGAAATTAAATTTCTTGGAGCTTCAAACTCCCACAACTCTAAAACCTTCGAGAGATAACTCCTTCTTACACAGGATTTCTAGACTCAGATCACATGAACCTTCAGATGGTTTTTGGGAAATTATCCCTAATTTTAGTCGATTTTATAGATAAGGGCTTGGGTACCTTTGAAATTCCCTTGGCTACTGACCTAAATGAAGTGCCTTCCTAACTCACCAAGTTATGAGCTATAACAACGGGGCAGGGTATTTTCATGAGTTTACTGTAGCAGTAGCCATATCAAGGAGATTACTCTGACTCTATGACAAGATGCAATTCCCTGGGGGAGGTTCCTTCGAGGGATTAACCAGAACACCAAGAGAATAAGGAAGATGGGATGATTCTCGGTGGAACAGACTCATGCTCTGGACTTACTCATTTTATACAGAAACCAACTATGCCAACTATGGCATATAAGTATACACATGCATTCATTATTTCCCATCTAAATTAACAGGAAATCATAGCATACAGAAACTGTTTATGGGCGTATAAGCATGAGCATGTATCCATGATATTCAATTCAAAATACAAGGCCTAAAACACTTATCAGAACCACTAGGTGTGATGCAACTTCTGAGAGGGGTGTTCATTTCCACCCAACCATAGGCTCAGTCCCTCCCAATGGATTTATCACTGGCCACCCCCGAGATTAGGCCATGATTCTCTGAGACTCAATCTCATACTTCCAGCTCAATAGAAGTTGGGGATGAAGGTTACTCTCCTTCTCCCAATACAGGAATAGATGAGGATGAAGGTTACTCTCCTTCTCCTAGCTCTGTCTCTATTCCCTATTATCAAAACTCATTGTTTTTGCTTTCAATCCTTACTCGGACCCGAGAGTTTCTGCTCTCATCTCTTCCTCTTCGCAGGCTACCCCCCTGTCCACAACACTTCCCTTCTTTCCCTCAGCAAGGTTGCATGTGGCTCGAATCCCCCCATATGTGGTCAGGTATAGAATCCATCCCATTGGCAGTCTACCCCATCCATCATTAACTCTTGAGGAGGCCCTTCCCACCTACCAACCCGACGAGAATTCATTTTTGGGAAGAGGGTTGTTTTGATTTGAGAAACATTAACTCTAGTATGGTACTAGTTCGATGGAGGTTATCGCAACCATTTTGGGTTCCATCCACCACATTTTTATTATTAGTCATGGTCTCTCTTTCTTATCACATCCCCTTTCTCAGTAGTCATGCAACACATTTCCATTATCCATCAAAATAACAGGATTTACATTCATCGACCTTTATACAAGGGTCCACCAAATTAAACATTCACACTTTTAGTTTGCCATATTTATGGCCAATAAAGTTATATTTACAGACTGGGGGAAACAGGGTGTTACAATTCCCTCCCCCTTAAAGGAATCATCATCCTTGATGATCTATATACCAATATTATATGTATGTACAAGAGTAAACAAAATCGGAAATGTCTACCTCAAGGCATATTCCATTTCCCACATAGCCTCATCTGGGGAAAACTGTTTCCATTGCACCTTGACCTGTGAAATGGTCTGATTCTCAAGTGATGTTTCCTTCCTGTCTAGTATACATTGGGGTTCTGGCATGAATTCTTCCTCCGGTTCCACCTGGATCACAAACCATTCAATTATATGATTAACATCATGTACACATTTTTTCAATAATGAAACATGAAAAGCATTATGTGCCTTTACAGTGGGAGGAAGTGCTAGCCTATAGGCTATAGGTCCCACTCTATCTATGAATTCAAAGGGTCCAAAATACCAAGGTTCCAACTTGGAACAGGCTCCCATACTCAGGGAACTCTTCTAGGGTCTAACTCTGAGATAGACATGGTCTCTGACTTTGAACTCTCAGGGAGTTCTCTTTACGTTGGTGCAAATTTTCTGTCGGTCCTGAGCAATTTTCAAATTTTCCTTATCTGCACTACTTGTTGTTCCATTTATTTTAGCATGTCAGGTCTAATTGTAATTATTTCCACTATATTACTCCATCTGATTGGGATCTTGCATTGTCTACCATAGAGGGCTTCAAAGGGGCTCATCTTTAAGGATTACTGATAATCGTTGTTGTAGGAAAACTCTACCAATGGCAGGTATTCTTCCCACTTCTTAGGCTGATGCATTACACACATTCTTAGCATGTCCCCTACTATTTGATTTAATCTTTTTGTTTGTCCATCAGTTTGAGGGTGATAGGCTGTGCTGAACAACAATTTAGGCTTGAAACCAACCATTAGGGATTTCCAAAAGTTTGAAGTGAATTTGGTATCTTTGTCAGATAAAATTTCCTTAGGCATGCAATGCAGTTTGAATATCTTCTTCATGAAGATGTTGGAAATATATATTGTCTTTCAAGTTGACTTAACAGGGATGAAATGGGCATACTTACTCAGTTTTTCCACCACGACCATGATGGCATCATTTTTCTTGGTCGACTTTGGTAATCTGGTGATGAAATCCATGGAGATGGTTTCCCATTTCCATTCTGGAATCGGTAGGGGATGTAATAATCCTACTGGATGTCGGTGCTCTGCCTTAACATGCTGGCATTCTAGGAACTTAGCTAAATAATTAGCTATGTAATTCTTTAACCTAGGCCAATATAATTTTTTCCTAGTGGTCGTGATCATCTTCTAATATCTCGAGTGACCAGTATATGGTCTCTTATGCAGTTCATCCATTATGAACCTCTTTAAGTCATCATTGTTTGGAATATACAATCTGTTTTTGTAAGTAAGCAACCCTTCCTCAATCATTTGGTATCCTTCATACTTCATCCATGTAGGCTCTTTCCTTAGGTATAAAGTCACGGTCTTAAAGAATGCATCTGTCTCTTGTGCTTTTCTGATTCTCTCCCTGACATCCATTTTGTAGGTGCTTACTGCTGCTAGATGAATTGTTTTTATACTTCTACTAAGGGCATCGACCACCATATTTTCCTTTCTTTTTATATGTTTGATTTAAAAATCAAATTCACTTAGGAGAGCCATCCACCTTGCTTGCCTGGCATTGAGTTTTAGTTGATCAAACATGTGTGTCAATCCACAATGATCTGTCATAAGCACAAATCTTCTACCCAGGAGGTAGTGTCTCCACATTTTTAAAGCATGTACTATGGCGGCCAAATCTAGGTCATGGGTCACATAATTGATCTCATGCTCATTTAATTTCCAAGACGTATAGCATATTACACGTCCTTCTTGCATAAGGAATCCTCTGAGTCCTTCCTTGAAGGCATATGTACACACAAGGAAATCATCATCCGAGTCCGCAATATTTAGCACAGGTGCATGGGTCAGGAGGTATTTTAGTTCCTAAAATATTTCTTCTCATTTTGACATCCAAATGAATTTAATCCCTTTTTTCTAAAGGGCGGTGATTGGACAACCAATCTTGGAAAACCCTTTTATGAATCTTCTACAGTATCCTTCTAATCCCATGAAGGATCTAATATTAGATACATCTTTCGGTGTAGGCCATTCCATAATGGATCTAATCTTGTCAAGGTCTACTGCCACCCATTCCTTAGATATGACATGGCCTAATTAATGGACTTGCTTTTGAAAGAAATCTCACTTGCTAAACTTAGCAAAGAGATGATGCTCCCTTAGTACTTGAAGTACGAGTCTAACATGTTCTTCGTTCTCCTCCCTATTCTTGGAGTAGATTAGGATATCATCAATGAAAACCAATAAAAATTTGTCTAGAAATTTGTTGAGTACATTATTCATCAAGCACATAAAAGTGGTGGGGGAATTGGTTAACCCAAATGGCACCACCACAAATTCATAGTGACCATACCTCATCCTAAAGGTTGTTTTGTGGATATCTTCATTCCTAATCTAGACTTGATGGTAGCCCGATCTTAGGTCGATCTTTGAGAAGATGGATGCACCTCCCAATTGGTCGAACAGGTCATCAATTCTTGGTAAGGGGTACTTGTTCTTTATGGTTTCCTTGTTGAGTTGTCTGTAATATATGCACAGTCAGAGTGTGTCATCTTTATTTTTCACAAATAGGACGGGCGCTCCCCACAGAGATACACTGGGTCGGATGTAGCCTTTTTCCATCATCTCCTTTAGTTGTAGCTTGAGCTCAATGAGCTATGGTGTGCTCATTCTGTATGGTGTTCTAGATGTTGGTACTGCTCACTGTGTAAGTTCTATTGAGAAGTCAATATCCCTTCTCAGAGGTAGACCTCATACTTCTTCTGGGGATACATCCTTGTATTCTCTTAATATGGGGTGGTCCTCTAGGTTTGGTTTGTCATCTTCAATGAAGTCCAACATCTGTATTGCATATAAGGAACACCCTTTTCTAAAATACTTCTATTATCGAACAAATCGGTAGGTGTGGACACTAATTGATCTCCCTAGATCCACCTAGATCTAGAACAAAACACACCAGAACATGACGCTTTCCTTAAGTTTTAGATATTGAATTTATTAACTAAAGAGGGATGGGTGACATACCATTTAAATGTCGCTTCCTCCTACCATCACCATCCTAGCTCCATTCCAATGCTCATACCATGATGATCCTACAAAAGAATGCAACCAACCAAAGTGATAGTAATAGCATAAACTCAATATAAACCTATGTATGTGATCAAGGAATCATACAATAAAACACAACAAGCTTTATAGGAAAGAATCATATTACTGTATCATATTAAATGTGAAAGAGAGATTACAACCATGCCCTTGATGTCATAAGGTCCCTTCCAACTGTCCTTCATTCCCCACACACTTCTTGCTCCAAGGATTCTGAGATCATGGATCTGATAACTACTCACAATCTATCTTGACAGAGCAAATCTCAAAGCCACTCCAACCAAGCTAATAATTCCAAGCTAACCAAAGCTAACTTTCTCCATGAGAAATCCTCTCCTTTTATAAGTTGAAGAGGATAAGGTGAGGAGGTTAGGATGATCCCACTAAATCATGAAAGTGAGTAAGATTCAAACCATTCGGATGCCACCTCACCATAGAAGTTTCTCCTTCTAGAAGATTCGAGAAAACGCTTGTTTTTCCCATGTGTAGGCACTCTCACACCCTGCCTATAGAGAAACCTGTGAACATCTCACACCCTAGCTATGCTGCAACCTGTGAGAATCAGGCATTCTCACACCCTGCCTATATAGCAACCTGCGAACTTCCTTTTTTACAGGTTTTTTACAAGGGAAAATGCAACTTCTTTTCTCAGGAAAAGTTCTTCTCCCTTCTCTCTTCAAGAAATCAGGCCACTGACCCCTCTGAAGGAAACAGATAGGTTTACATAATTAACAGTCATAGGGATGACGAAAATAATGTCTAACAACTTCTTCATTTGAAGGGTCGATATTTGTCTCATTGAGACAGGCTTTTGAATCCCTTGGAGGGTCATCTTTCTCGCATATTCATTTACACATTCTAAAGTTTTATGGTAATAGTCCATTTTAGCTTTATGAGTAGCCAACTATTCCATACCAATCAACAAGTCATAAGACCCCAAGGGAAGTATGTTAAGGGTTTCTTGGGTGGGCAATCCACCCATGATGAATTGGCAAGCTAGTATAGCCTTTGCCACCTTTCTTGTGGTCCCAGTGGCTAGTTGTACCAACCATGGTTTAACATGTCTAGTTCCTTGCAGTTTACACTTATCGACAGCTTGAGGGGCTACATAACTCAAATTAGAACCTGGGTCAGTTAAAATAGAAATTGGATGGTTGGCGATCATACCTTCCAGCTCCACTACTGAAGCTTGATGGTCGGCTTGATTATTGTCCAGGGATGCATAGATTCGTGGCATTCTCCTAGCCACATCATTGATGGTGGTAGATTCTTGGATATTGTAGACCCCCTTACTGTTTTGTTGTTTGTGTAGGTAGTCCCTTAATCTATGATTTGCTACACAACCCCATCATTTTAAGGGTTCCTTCTTTAGGTTATCGGTCTTTGTTGGGACTGTCTAAAAAGGTTTATTTCCACTTTGAGAGGAGAAATTTTGTTGATATACACTTCTAGATGGAAGGATCCCCTTAGAATATTTTCCATAGTTCTTAAATCTTGAGGAGTTAAACCTTTTCTTATGGAATCCTAAACTATTATTTTTCTTCAAGTCCTCGTGGGGTCTTATCTTTCTCCCAAACTGTTCATAACAATACCTCACCTTCTGTATAGTTTCTTCTAAGGTCCTTGGTTCATCGAACTCAATCCTATCTCGGTAGGTCTGAGTTAAACCACTAATGAACCACTGCATTTTTTATTTTTCATATTTTATGTATGGTACATACCTCAGTAGTTCAAGGAATTTATTGACAAATTCCTCTATGGTGAGCTGCCCCAACCGGAGTTCATAGAATTCCTTAGTTTTCCCATCCATGCATTTTTCTGACAGATATTGCTTCCTGAAGTATTTCTCAAACTGTTTCCATGACAAGTCCTTCTCATGGATTCCTTTCACATTCCTAAGGTCTTCCCACCATATGGAAGCCTTTCCATTCAAGTTGAAGATGGCTATTCGAGCCTTCAAGTTTTTGGATAATCATGGACTCTAAAATACTTATTTAAACCAAGCAGCCAAGCTTCTGCCTCTTCTCCCTTCTTTATCTCTTAGTCAAAAGAGGTTGGTTTGTATTTCTTGAACTCTTCAGCACCATGGGTTTTGGAACGCTTTTGTTTCCTTCCTTTCTACCGAGAATGTGAGCTGGCCCTACTACTAGAAGACCCTTCGGAGTTGTCATCTTCCTTTCCAAAGGACTCTCCCGATGAGTGTTCCCTATCTCCAGGTTGGACCTTCTTCACGGTACTTCTCCCAGTTGGGTCACTTATGGATTCATATTTTTGGATCTTAGGTGGACTCTGAGCTCTCTTCTTGTGTCATCGGTCTGCATGACTGTTTGTGGGTTCGTGTTGCAGTTGCCTCTATATGTTGGATAAGATTTGTAGCAATACTACGTTAATTTTTGTTTGTTTCTCTTGCTCCTTTATCAATATCTCATTGTCAGTCTTGAAATTCTATAGCTCAGCCTTGAGGCTTCTTACATTTTCAGTTAGATCCAAAGGGGTTTTCGTCGCCCTCCTTTCATCATATTCCTCATCTCTATTATGGGAGCCAACCCCCACTTCATGGCACGTCATCGTCCTTTAGTATTGGGGTATTCCTATGATTCACTGATTGTTCAAGTGTTTCCAAAAACACTTATAGTTAGCTAACAGTCTATTAGTTCATGAACAATACATGGTTTAAAAAAAAAAAATCTTAATGTACACACATAGTAGAAGGTTTCATTCCTTTCCTGAATAACATTTTTAAATCAAACCTCTTAAGAAAGAGGTAAGGTAGGGTGTCACTCTTTTGAAATTACCCAAATAGAGTTATTTAAGTGACTCATCCATGAGCCCGAGCAGGCCAAGTGTTGTAACCATGCTATGATACCATTTTGTCACACACCCACGATGGGCATAAAAGAAATTTTTGCCTTTTTTCAAGGGACTGAATTCCCCAAATTCCTACAGGGGCCTAGTGCAAATGAGCTCTTCCCTTATCCTCCTCCATGTGACCACTACCTGCGACCATAGGCTTAATTTAAATGGTGCATCACATTTCGCGACTTTGGAACTCTCGATGCGAGGTGCCCTATCTCCCCCAACTCTCGAGTTCTGAAAGGGCTTAATGACTGTTAGCTCCCTCCGCTCACATGACCATTTCCATGACCACGGGATTAACCTAAACGTCGCGTCACATTTCATGACTTCGGGGCTTTCTATGCAAGGCGTCCCAACTTATCCACTTCTTCCAAGTCTCGAAACTCAATTAGGGGCCTAGCAAGTGCTATCCCTCTCACCTATGTTCACGGTGTGACCTTCCTCTAGGATTGTATCCCAGCTCCCATATTTTTTGGGACTTCGTGATTCAGAGAATCATGAACAATCCTTCCTTCCTTTCCAAATATCTGACTCTCAAATTTATGACGGCTCTAAGCCCTCTACTAACCAACGACCCAAATTAAGTCAGAGATTTGCCTTCGTGACTTTGGGAAAGTATTCACTTTCATTTTCTCGATGACCAAATCTCTGAAACCGTGACCAAGATAAATTGATGGTTCCTAGGTCTCTCTCTATCCAATGGCCTAGATTCAATAGGGATTTTTCCATTCACAAAATTTGAAAACTCATCCAACTCCTCCTCCTTAGAATCCCGAAGTCCAAAGGTCCGAAATTCTTCCATTCTACAGATCAACAACTCTGAGCTTTCCACAAATCAACGGCCCAAATTTTTTCTGGACTTCGCATTTCACGATTCAGGAGTTATAACAACTCCATCCTTTGACTTCCCTAAGTCGCGAGTCAGTGAAATGCTAATCTTTCGCCACACATCCTTTCTCGACGGATAGTCTAGATGATTTTGTGAATTCTTACTTCACGAATTTTTCCTTGTTTGCACCTCTGATATCCCAATATCCATTTTCACAAAATGTATGGGTCTTTGCCACGTGTCCTTCCA
The DNA here is from genome assembly GCA_009831015.1 of Picea engelmannii. Taxonomy (NCBI): domain Eukaryota; kingdom Viridiplantae; phylum Streptophyta; class Pinopsida; order Pinales; family Pinaceae; genus Picea; species Picea engelmannii. Next base: position 323,259 of record ML793322.1, on the reverse strand, counting down.
GATCCAATGGTCCAGAATGATTTTGCATTTTCATGAGTCCTTAAAACTCCACTCGTCGACTCTTCTTATGTGTGAGTCAGTGAAATGTTGATCACCCTCCACGTCTCCCTTCCGATGGATGGTTCCGATTACAACGGGGCTTTCAGGGCTTTGACAATTCCACTCTCCCACCTACACAAGGGTTGAGATCGACGATCAAGGTAGCTCTCGATGGATCTTGGGATCTACGGTCCCGATTCCATCGCTACTTGCAAAGACTGAAGGGGTCGAGGCATTAATGTTTTCTCTCCTCCTCTAAATCCATTGGTCCTGACAGACCTGGGATACTTTTGAAAGGATCTCATCCATTCGTCTACCAAATGAAAGGATACTCCATTTTGATAGTTGGATTCGCTATCCTTTCTGAACTTAGGTATGAAATTAAATTTCTCGGAGATTCAAACTCCCACGACTCTGAAACCTTTGAGAGATAACTCCTTCTTGAGAAAAATTTGCAAACCCAAATCACATGAACCTTCATATGGTTTTTGGGCAATTATCCCTAATTTTAGTCGTGTTTCTAGATAAGGGCTTGGATACCTTTCAAAGTCCCTAGGCTACTGACCTAAATGAAGTTCCTTCCTAACTCACCAAGTTATGAGATATAACACCGGGGCAAGGTATTGTCATGAGTTTATTGTAGTGGTAGCCATACCATAGAGCTTACTCTGACTCTGTGACAATATGAAATTCCCTGGGAGAGGTGCCTTCGAGGGATTAACCAGAACACCAAGAGAATCAGGCAGATGGGATGATTCTTGGTGGAACAATATCATGCTCCAGACTTACTCATTTTATACATAAACCAACTGTGGCATATAAGTATACACATGCATTCATTATTTCCAATCTAAATTAATGGGAAATCATAGCATACAGAAACCATTTATGAGCGTATAAACATGAGAATGTATCCATGATATTCAATTCAAAATACAAGGCATAAAACACTTGTTAGAACCACTAAGCATGATGCGACTGCTGAGAGGGGTGCTCATTTCCACCCAACCATAGGCTTAGTCCCTCCCAATGGATTTATCACTGGCCACCCCCAAGCTTAGGCCATGATTCTCTGAGACTCAATCTCATACTTCCATCTCAACAGAAGTTGGGGACGAAGGTCACTCTCCTTCTCCCAATACATGAATAGATGAGGATGAAGGTTACTCTCCTTCTCTTAGCTCTGTCTCTATTCCCTGTTATCAAAACTCATTTTATTTTCTTTCAATCCTTCCTCAGACCCGAGATTTTCTTCTCTCATCTCTGCCTCTTCGCAGGTTACCCCCCTGTCCACCATGCTTCCCTTATTTCCCTCTGCAAGGTTGTGTGTGGCTTGAATCCCCCCATTCGTGGTCAGGTCTGGAATCCATCCCATCGACAGTCTTCCCCATCCCTCATTAACTCTTGAGGAGGCCCTTCCCACCTACCATCATGATGGGAATTCATTGTTGGGTAGAGGGTTGTTCTAATATGAGCAACACCAACTCCAGTATGGTACTTGTTTGGTGGAGGTTATTTCAACCATTCTGGGTTCCCTCCACCACATTTTTATTAACAATCATGGCCTCTCTTTCTTAGCACATACCCCTCTCTCAAAAGTCATGCAACACGTTTCTATTATCCATCAAAATAATAGGATTTACATTCATCGACCTTTATACAAAGGTCCACCAAATTAAACATTCACACTTTTAGTTTGCCATAGTTCCTGGCCAATAAATTTATATTTACACACTGGGAGAAATAGGGTGTTACAATTCCCTCCCCCTTAAAGGCATCCTCGTCCTCGATGTTCTATACCAATATTATATGTAAGTACAAGAGTAAACAAAATCAGGAATGCCTACCTCATGGCATCTTCCATTTCCCACGTAGCCTCATCTTGGGAAAATTGTTTCCATTGCACCTTGACCTGTGCAATGGTCTCATTCCTGAGTGATGTTTCCTTCCTGTCTAGTATGCATTGGGGTTTTGGCAGGAATTCTCCCTCCAGTTCCACCTGGATCGCAAACCATTCAATTATATGATTAGAATCATGTACTTCTTTTTTCAATAATGAAACATGAAAAACATTATGTGCCTTTACAGTGGGAGGAAGTGATAGCCTATAGGCTACAGGTCCCACTCTATCTATGACTTCAAAGGGTCCACAATACCAAGGTGCCAACTTGGAATAGGCTCCCATACTCAGGGAACTCTTCTAGGGTCTGACTCTAAGATAGACATGGTCTCTGACCTTGAACTCTCGGGGAGTTCTCTTTTCATCGGCATAAATTTTTTGTCCGTCCTGAGCAATTTTCAAATTTTGCCTTATCTGCACTACTTGTTGTTCCATTTATTTCAGCATGTCAGGTCCGATTGTAATTTTTTCCACTATATTACTCCAGTTGATCGGGATCTTGCATTGTCTACCATAGATGGCTTCAAAGGGGCTCATCTTTAAGGATTACTGATAACCGTTGTTGTAGGAAAACTCTACCAATGGCAGGTAGTCTTCCCACTTCTTAGGCTGATGCATTACATGAATTCTTAGAATGTCCTCTACTATTTGGTTTACTCTTTATGTTTGTCCATCAGTTTGAGGGTGATAGGCTATCCTGAACAACAATTTAGTCTTGAAACCGGCCATTAGGGATTTCCAAAAGTTTGAAGTGAATTTGGTATCTCTGTCAGATACAATTTCCTTGGGCATGCCATGCAGTTTGAATATATCCTTCATGAAGATGTTGGCAATATATATTACCTTTCAAGTTGACTTAACAAGGATGAAATGGGCATACTTACTCAGTTTTTCCACCACAACCATGATGGCATCATTTTTCTTGATCGAATTTGGTAATCCGGTGATGAAATCCATGGAGATGGTTTCCCATTTCCATTCCGGAATCGATAGGGGCTGTAATAATCTTGCTGGATGTCGGTGCTCTGCCTTAACTTGCTAGAATTATAGGAAGTTAGCTAAATAGTTAGCTATGTATTTATTTAACCCGACCCAATAGAATTTTTTCCTAGTGGTCGTGATCATCTTCTGATATCTTGGGCGACCAATATATGGTCTCTTATGCAGTTCATCCATTATGAACCTCTTCAAGTCATCACCATTTGGAATATACAATCTATTTCTATAAGTTAGCAGCCCTTCCTCGAGCATTCAATAGCCTTCATACTTCATCCTTGTAGGCTCTTTCCTTAGGTATGAATTCACGGTCTTAAAGAATGCATCTGTCTCTTGTGCTTTTTTTATTCTCTCCCTGACATCCATTTTGCAGGTGCTTACAACTACTAGATGAATTGTTTTTATACTTCTACTAAGGGCATCGACCACCATATTTTCCTTTCCTTTTATATGCTTGATTTAAAAATCAAATTCACGTAGGAGATCCATCCACCTCTCTTGCCTAGCATTGAGTTTTGGTTGATCAAAAATGTGTGTCAATCCACAATGATCTGTCATAAGCACAAATCTTCTACCCAGGAGGTAGTGCCTCCACATTTTTAAATCATGTATTATGGAGGCCAACTCTAGGTCATGGGTCACATAATTGATCTCATGCTCATTTAATTTCCAAGACGTATATCATATTACATGTCCTTCTTGCATAAGGACTCCTCTGATTCCTTCCTTGTAGGCATCTGTACACACAAGGAAATCATCATCCGAGTCCTCAATCTTTAGCACAGGTGCATCGGTCAGGAGGTATTTTAGTTCTTGAAATATTTCTTCGCATTTTGACATCCAAATGAATTTAATCCCCTTTTTCTAAAGGGAAGTGATTGGACAACCAATCTTGGAAAACTGTTTTATGAATCTTCTATAGTATCCTGCTAAGCCCATGAAGGATCTAATATCAGATACATCTTTCGGGGTAGGCCATTCCATAATGGGTCTGATCTTGTCAGGGTCTACTGCCACCCCTTCCTTAGATATGACATGGCCTAAGTAATGGACTTTCTTTTGAAAGAAATCGCACTTGATAAACTTAGTGTAGAGCTAATGCTCCCTTAGTACTTGACGTACGATTCTAAGATGTTCTTCGTGCTCCTCCCTGTTCTTGGAGTAGATTAGGATATCATCAATGAAAACAAATACAAATTTGTCTAGAAATTCATTGAGTACATTACTCATCAAGCACATAAAAGTGGCGGGGGCATTGGTTAACCCAAATGGCACCACCACAAATTCGTAGTGACCATACCTCCTCCTGAAGGTTGTTTTGTGGATATCTTCATCCCTAATCTAGACTTGATGGTAGCCCGATCTTAGGTCGATATTTGAGAATATGGATGCACCTCCCAATTGGTCGAGTAGGTCATCAATTCTTGGTAAGGGGTACTTGTTCTTTATGGTTTCCTTATTGAGTTGTTTGTAATCTATGCACAATCAGGATGTGCCATCTTTCTTTTTCACAAACAGGACGAGCACTCCCCACAGAGATACACTGGGTTGGATTTAGCCTTTGTCCATCATCTCCTTTAGTTGTAGCTTGAGCTCAATGAGCTCTGGTGTGCTCATTATGTATGGTGTTCTAGATGTTGGTACCACTCTCGGTGTAAGTTCTGTTGAGAATTCAATATCCCTTCTCGGAGGTAGACCCTTGACTTCTTCTGGGGATATGTCCTTGTATTCTCTTAATATGTGGTGGTCCTCTAGGTTTGGTTTGTCATCTTCAACGGATTCCAACATCTGTATTGCATATAAGGAACACCCTTTTCTACAATACTTCTTTATTTGAAAGGTTGATATTTGTCTCACTGAGACAGGCTTATGAATCCCTTAAAGGGTCATCTTTATCCCATCTTCATTTACACATTCTAAATTTTTATGGTAACAGTCCATTTTAGCTTTATGAGAAACCAACTAGTCCATACCAATCAAAAAGTCATAAGACCCCAAGGGAAGTATGTTAAGGTTTTCCTGGGTGGGAAATCCACCCATGATGAATTGGCAGGATGGTATAGCCTTTGCCACCTTTCTTTTGTTCCTAGTGGCTAGTTGTGCCAACCATGGCTTAACATGTCTAGTTGGTTGTAGTTTACACTTATTGATAGCCTGAGGGGCTACATAACTCAAATTAGAACCTGGGTCAATTAAAATAGAAATTGGATGGTTGGTGATCATACCTTCCAACTCCACTACTGAAGCTTGATGGTCGGCTTGATTATTGTCCAGGGCTACATAGATTCGTGGCATTCTCCTAGCCACATCATTGACGGTGGTAGATTCTTGGATATTGTAGACCCCCTTACTGCTTGGTTGTCTATGTGGGTAGTCTCTTAATATATGATTTTCTCCACAACCCCATCATTTTAAGGGTTCCTTCTCTAGGTGATCGTTTTTTGTTGGGACTGTCTGAAAAGGTTTATTTCCACTTTGAGAGGGGAAATTTTGTTGATATACACTGCTAGATGGAAGGCTCCCCCTAGAATATTTTGCATAGTTCTTAAATCTTGAGGAGTTAAACCTTTTCTTATGGAATCCTGAACTATTATTTTTCTTCCAGTTCTCGTGGGATCTTGTCTTGCTCCCAAACTATTCATAACTATACCTCACCTTTTGGATAGCTTCTTCTAAGGTCCTTGGTTCGTCGAACTCAATCCTATCTCAGTAGGTTTGAGTTAACCCACTAATGAACCATTGCATTTTTTTTTTCATATTTTATGTATGGTACATACCTCAGTAGTTCAAGGAATTTATTGACAAATGCCTCTATGGTGAGCTACCCCAACATGAGTTCATAGAATTCCTTAGTTTTCCCATCCATGCATTTTTCTGATAGATATTGCTTCCTGAAGTATTTCTCAAACTGTTTCCATGAAAAGTCCTTCTCATGGATTCCTTTCACATTCCTAAGGTCTTCCCACCATATGGAAGCCTTTCCATTCAGGTTGAAGATGGTTATTCGAGCCTTCAATTTTTCAGAGTAGTCATGTACTCTGAAATACTTCTTTAAACCAAGAAGCGAAGCTTCTGCCTCTTCTCCCTTGTTATATCTCTGTCAAAAGAGGGTGGTTTGTCTTTCGAACTCTTCAGGACCGTGGGTTTTGGAATGCTTATGTTTCCTTCCTTTCTTCTAATAATGTGAGCTAGCCCTACTACTAGAAGACCCTTCGGAGTTGTCAGCTTCCTTTCTAGAGGACTCTCTTGATGAGTGTCCCCTATCTCTAGGTTGGAACTTCTTCACGGTACTTCTCCCAGTGGGGTCACTTATGGATTCATATTTTCAGATCTCAGGTGGACTCTGACCTCTCTTCTTGTGTTGTCGGTTTGCATGATTGTTTGCGGGTTCGTGTTGCAGTTGCCTTTGTATGTCAGATAAGATCTATAGCAAGACTGCGTTAATTTTTGTTTGTTTCTCTTGCTCCTTTATCAGTATCTCATTGTCAACCTTGAAAATATGTAGCTCATCCTTGAGGCTTCTTACAGTTTCAGTCAGATCCAGAGGGGTTTCCACTGCCCTCCTTTCAACATATTCCTCATCTCTATTATGGGAGCCATCCCCCACTTCATGGCACACCATCGTCCTTTAGTATTGGGGTCTTCCCATGATTCACTGACTGTTCAAATGTTTCCAAAAACACTTATAGTTAGCTAACATTCTATTAGTTCATGAACAATACACGTTTTAAAAAAAAAATCTTAATGTACACACAGTAGAAGGTTTCATTCCTTTCTTGAATAACTTTTTTAAATCAGGCCTCTTAAGAAAGCGGCAAGGTAGGGTGTCACTCTTTTGAAAGTACCCAAATATAGTTATTTAAGTGACTTGTCCATGGGCCCAAGAAGGCCAAGTGTTGTAACCATGCTCTGATACCATTTTGTCACACACCCACGACGAGCATAAAATAAATTTTTGCCTTTTCTCAAGGGACAGAATTACCCGAATTCCTACAGGGGCCTAGCGCAAGATAGCTCTTCTATTATCCTCCTCCATGTGACCACTACTCGTGACCATAGGCTTAATTTAAATGGCGCATCACGTTTCACGACTTCAGAACTCCTGATGCGAGGTGCCCTATCTCCTCCAATTCCTGAGTTCCGAAAGGGCTTAATGACCGTTAGCTCCCTCTGCTCACATGACCATTTCCATGACCACAGGCTTCATCTAAATTTCCCGTCACATTTCACGACTTCGAGGCTTTCGATGCAAGGCGTCTAATCCGAAATCGGATTCAGAAGCCTGTCAGGGCATGAAAAATGCTCAAAAATGAAACTGCTCGGAATCTGACGAAACCAACACCATTGCGTTTGTCTCGTCTTCCTGATTCCGGTGGTATAATTTTTTTTGTCAAACGGAGTCCATATGGAGAAGATATCGCATTCTGTCCGCCGAGCCAAACATGCAAAATTTTTGGATGCTCACTGTACCTATCCATACAGTTCGTATAGGACATGTTTCAGTCCGTACAAGACATGTGGCAGGTTCGTACGCTAACACGTGGTAGGTTCCGTATAGGACATGTGGCAGCTCCAGGGAGTGCCACGTGTCAGGCTAATTTGGCATTTTCGACACACAGTTGGACCAATCCCGAAGTGACACGTGTCACCACTGAAAGGGTGACACGTGGCAGGGTGACGTTAGCAGCTGATGTGGCAGGTTGACGCGGCAAGTGACTGGGCATACAACAAGTGACGTGGTAAGGTACAGAGAGTTGACATGGCAGGTGATGATGATGAATCAGCAAGAGACACGTGGCATCATTGGGGCGAATCAGTAAGCGACACGTGGCATGCATCGATTGGATGTGAGGGTGCCACATGGCCCAATCACGGGCTGCCACGTGGCACCCCGGTTTTTGCCAATATGGCCTATATAAAAAGTTTTTGGTGTCACCGGGGGATTGAACCCGCGACCTCCTCCACAGTCAAAGTCTTCACAACGAGCCTCCGTCCATTAGGCCATGTGGTGGTGCTTGCAAATGGATCGGCGCATATTTTATTTGAATTGCGTGTGGTGGTATTACGGAAAGGGTGGTCAGGCCGAGGCTTAGCCCTGACCCGTGGACTTATGCATTATATGTGACCACGATGGGAGTTGGAACATGCGCGGTTGGCGCGCGGTTTTGAATTATTAAACCACGGTTATGGCATATGTGATCACATGTATGAGCGCGGGGGTTTATTAAAAAATGTGACCATTTGACAATAAAAATGTGTGCGGTTATTGTTTAGTTATGCACACGGTTTGTTAACGGTTTGAACGGTTACCACATCAGTTGGCACGACTTTAACATATAGCCCGTGGTTCCAACCACCATGTGCCCGAGTTTGGTGTTTATAAGCCAGCGCCTAGCCTTTGGCTAGCGCTTGGGCCATATTATTAAGCCATGTGACCATATAAGGGGCGCGCGTTAGGCCAAAGAGGGCTAGCACCGAATTTAACCATATTATGGTTATAAAGTGGGTTTTAACCACTTTTTGACATTTTTAAATGTAATTATCCCATTATTAATGATTTTTGGGAGTTATTGGGCTTTTTTAGAGCCTAATTTTTGGGAGGAAGTTGGAGATGGATAACCAACTTCCCCACTATTTAACCAAGGCCATTTTGAGGCCAAGGGGGGAGCTTTTGGACAGCTTTTGGATGGTTTTGGAGAGCAGAGATGCTGAGGCAAAGCCAAGTCAAAGCCAGTTTGAGGCAGGGAAGCTGTTGAGGAGGAGATGTTGTCGGACGATTTCTGAGAGCTTCGAACATCCGTTTCAGGTGCCGTTTTTTGTGCAAGATTCTAGAGATATGGGCGAACATGACCAAATCAGTCTGGAAGCCATTCGACATTGTAATGATGTACCATTAAGCTTTCAAACAGAAATAAAGAAGCCTCCCTCACAGAGAAAAGGCCCGGAGACGTAGGCAAAGTTGTGTCGAACTCCGTTATCAACCTGTGCATTATGGTTTGTTGTTTTTCATTGCATTTCAGATCTGCATATATGTAAATGGCTGTATAATTCCTTTTCTTTTCTCGTTCTTTCGCTAGGTTTCTCAATGGTTAATTAATGCATGCAAATAAAAAACTCAACCATAAGTCATTCGAAAAATCCTGTCGGATCAAGTGGTATCAGAGCTAGTTGACGTTTGGATTTGAGTTTTGCATGTTAACCAGGGAAGAACACATATCAAGGAGGAAAATGGAATCTACAGGAGGACTTTCTCAATATGAGAAGGAGTTTAGAGATTCGGTGTTTCCCATGGCCGAGATGGTGAAGGTGTTGTATGAAGACTACTTGGAACGAAAGAGCACGGTTCAAGTGGAAGCTTCAAAGAACAACAAAGGAAAAGAAGCATTGAAGGAAGTGCCTTCTACATCTATTTCAGACAACATATCTGAGGTATGCAGTGAAGGTTCCTCATCAAATTTTCCTCATTCTCATCAAGTTGGTTTTGGTGAATTCAAAAAACACACAAAAAGTGTAGGTTTGAGAATACTAACCAAGATGGGCTATGAAAAAGGAAAGGGCCTTGGATGTAGAGGTCAAGGCATTGTAAATCCTATTGAGGTTGAGGAAAGGCCTCGATACTTAGGATTGGGATATGACAAAGGGGACCTTGGA
>ML793322.1:259598-305058 GCA_009831015.1 Picea engelmannii | reverse complement strand
AAATTCTTGAGTAAAGCTTTGCACATTCTATCCTTTAGCTTGTCTAAAGTTTTGCCAATCCATAGTATCCTTTTGCATATATGCCAATGGGTAAAATTGTCTTTTTATTGCAATAATAAAATCATTCCAAGAGGTTAAAATTTCACCATGTTTCTTCATGTCCTCCTGAGTCTTGGATTCCCACCAAATGAGTGCTACACTATCCAATCTTAAAGAAGCAAGTTGAATCTTAGTTTCATCATCTTGAATTTTTTGTATCCTACAATACACCTCAATGTGACGAATCCAATTATCTAATTTCTCAGCATTAACTTCTCCATTGTACATTGACAATTCAAATTTAATATCAAGCTTTAATGAAGTAATTTGTGCAGGAGTTTTACCATGTCCCTTTGGAGAGTTCGGAAGAGGTCTTGAATTGGTAGAAGAAGAAGATGGAGGAGAGGATGGTGGAGAAGCACCATTCCCTCCATTTCCATTTGGAGTTTTATAACCATTGTCTCCCTTGTGCTTTGAAGGGTTGGAGCCTTCACCTTGCAACCTTGTATTCCTTTCCATCAAGATCTTCATCATCTCTCTCATTTCCATGACAACCTTTCTGAGATCTTCATCTTCTACAGGAACATGTTCATGACTCTCTTCATGAGCCATACTTGGTGAATGCCTCCTTGAAACTTGCGGTGATGATATAATCTTCCACCTTGAAGGATGAGAACTTGACTCCACAAGTTGACCTTCTCCTCTTGTGAGTTTCAACCTTGTGAGCATCAGAAAACAAAACACTTGCAAATAATCAAGTCTTCAAAAACCAATGCTCTGATACCAACTTGATCTAAAAATGAAGAAGACTTGTATTCTTGAAAATATTTGCAAGTAAAATTAATGTCTTAAAATGAAAATGGATCAACTTTGCAACCCAACTTTAATAGGATTTACTCATTCAAGATGCATATAAACAACAGCAAAATCAGTGAACAGAAAACACATAACACAACAAATGATAAAGGAGTTCACCCCTCTCTTGGGCTACATCTCCCGGTCCAGCTTCCAATGGATCATTTGTATTATTTTCTAAAAGTTCTCAAAAATGTGTTTTTCAATGCTCAAAATGCCAAATAGACTGCTCCAATGGCTTCAGAATGTCCAAAATCCCCTAGTTGGTCTTTTTTGGCACCTCGTTTGGCCAAAAATTGAAGAATATAGGCTTCCTAGAAGTCCCCCTTCAAGCTTGTTGTCTCTACATCTACAAAACGCACCCTTGTTGGCTCAACCTAGCCCACACGCATTTTAAAGTGTAAAAACTTGGCACCGGGTGCCACTGCATGAACCGTGCAAACTATAGGACGGTTATGGGCGCACCTAGCCCCTAACCGTCAAGGGAAAGGTCATATGACCCATGTGACCGCGCGTTTAAAAGTAAGGGCCATAACCATTTGAACCAAATTCAAACCAACGCATACCCGCGCGTGCGTCAATGGTCATATGGAAACAAACATGTGACCATGGCCATATCAAAAGGGCTATGTTAAAACATATGCCCGTGCCTATGGTTATATTACAACACAACATACGACCAGGGTTTAGTTTTAAATGTGCACGCAAAGGCTTTAAACCATGGTCATATTACAATACAACATAACCACAGGTTGGGGCTTGGCCCTAGCTCGACCCTTCGCCCAAACATACAACATTTCAATTCAAATGAAATCCGCACTATATACTGTTAAGAAACACTATGGTGGCGCGTTGGTTGGTGGTCTTTGCCAAAGCTTTGCATGCGGGTGGAGTTCACGGGGTCGACTCCGATGGACTCCAAATAAATTTTAAACCAATAAACAGGGGACACATGGTGGCCATTGATTGGGCCACGTGTCACCATTCCATTCGTTGCAAAAAAGCCATGTCACCTGCCAACTATGCAAATAGTTGCCTGCCATGTGTCATACGACCTACCACGTCAGTGTCCGTACGGACTGTACAGCCAGCACCCATTTTTTCCTGTTTGTCATTTTGAACAGAATGTGATATCTCTTGCTCCCGACATTCGTTTGAACCCAAATGAGTTGTGTTGGGTTCATAACAATGAGGCCTATGCTCTCGTTCAATTTGAAGCGATTCCGAGCACTTTGAATTTTTGAGCAAAATTTGATCCCCTGATCAATGGTCTAGAATGATTTCTCATTTTTGCGAGTCCTTAAAACTCCACTCGTTGACTCTTCTGATGTGCGAGTCAGAGAAATGTAGATCTCCCTCCACATGTCCCTTCCAATGGATGGTTATGATTATAATGGGTCTTTCAGGGCTTTGACAAGTCCACTCTCCCACCTACACAAGGGTTGAGATCGACGGTCAAGGTAGCTCCCGATGGATCCTGGGATCTATGGTCCCGATTCCATCACTACTTGCGAAGAATGAAGGGGTCAAGGCACTAACACTTGCGCTCCTCCTCTAGATCCATTGGTCCTAATAGACCTGGGATACTTCCGAAAGGATCTCATCCATTCATCTACCAAATGAAAGGATACTCCCTTTTGATAGGTTGATTCGCTATCTTTTATGAAATTAAGTACGAAATTCAATTTCTCGGAGCTTCAAACTCCCACGACTTTGAAACCTTTGAGAGATAACTCCTTCTTACACAAAATTTTCAGACCAATTGGCTTCCTTCCTAGCTTCATGTGTTCTTCTTGTCATGTTATATGAAGCACTCTTCATGGAATGTCTTCTTGTGTTCCAACAATCCTGAGATTTGTGCCAAACCCACTATAGTTGTAGAATCTCATGGTGTGACAATGAGCAACAATATGTCCCACTTGATTACATCTCCAACACCTTAGGGTGTAATGAAACCTTCCAACATAATTTCTACAATCCAAAGCTTTGTGACCATATTCATTACATGAGAATAAGTGACCATGTAAAACATTTTCATACCTTTTCTTTGGTGTCCATATTGAAGGTGTCTCTCTTTTGAATTTTCTTTGAGGTGTAAATATGGCTTCTTGATGTCTTCCTTTCTTTGTTCTTTTGAAATTTTAATTGTCTTGTGTAGATGGTTGACTTGCAACATTTCTTCCACCTTTTGAGAATGAAAGACTTACCTCATGCTTCTTAGAAGTGCTTTCTTCAAGGTGTGTATCTTCCTTGTATCCAAGACCTAATTTATCATTTGGTGATTTTTGACTATCCAATATTTCATTCAAGATTGTCAATCTATTCATGAACTTGTTATGAGTGTTTGACTTCTCTACTCTCTTTCTAAGATCAACAACTTCAACTTCCAACTTATGGCATGACTCTTCCTTTTCATTTAATTGATTCTTTGATAGTTCCTCTATTCTTTTGGCTTCTTCAATTTGGGTCTTCACATTGACATTAACTTCAATACTTTTGCTAATCTCATCATCTACCTTCTTCTTTTCTTCTACTTGATTAATTATTTCATTCTTTAGTCTTTTGATCTCTTTTTCTTTTTCTTCTAATTGAGTATTTTTACTTTATTCTTGTTCTTTAAGAATTTTCTTTAGTTCCATGATATACTTTGGGTAATTTTCTAGGAATTCATTAATGCATTTTTCAAGATACTCAGAAGCAATTGAATAATGTCATATTTCCATGCTAACATCACCTAACTCAAATAAAAAAAATTCTTTAAACTTCAACAACTCTTCTTCTTCATCTACACAAACTTCTACTATATCTTCTTCTTCATTTGTAAGAGAACATTCAACTTCACTAGGAGTACTATCATTACAATATTTTGGAGAGTCTTTACCTTCATTTTCCTTGATGGAATTGTCTTCTTTATCTTGATATACCTTCTCTAGCTTCAACCATAGATCCTTTGTGGAAGTACATTGTCCCATTCATTCTTTGACATAACTTGAGAGTCCGTTTAAAATGGTCTTGAGAGATAATGCATCATTCTTCTTTTCTTCCTTTTGAGCTGCAAACTTTGACTTATTCTTCAAGGGAACCGATCCACCAATAACTTATTTCCAAATACCTGCTCCTTTTGCCTTCAAATACCCTTTCATGTATGTTCTCCATGTTGAATAATTTGTCTCATCAAATATTGTAACTTCATCATCCATTTGTGTGTCCATGGATCTCCTCCAAGTTTGTAATGCTTATAGTGAAGGCATACTCTGATACCAATTTTTGGACACACCGATCACATTGAGAAGGGGGGGGGGGGTGAATCAGTGTGAGGGCTAATTTACACTTCTCACAAAAATTTAGTTAGCAATAACCATTCACAACATCATTACTTATTACTTCCATTCATACTTAGTTGCTTGCATGTAAATATATCTCAATGAAATACATTAACAATAAAGAGCTATGCACCATCACAATAAAGAACACAAGGAACACCATATATATGTATAAGTTTCTTTTGTATTACGGACTACAATCCTTGGGTTTTATCAGTAACAAATGAAATAGAGCACCAACTCTCAATGCAAGACCCAACCTGTGTATCTTAGCACCAATCGATATGTGAGGAATCCAACCCTCAAGTACAATACCCAGCTTATTGACAGAAAGAAATTTGTCAAACTATACCAACAGTCTATACCAACACAAGTGCATCAAATATGCACAACCTACCACAACAACCTATCACCTCAAAATATATCATCAATATCATCATCCAAATATGATCTATAAATCTGTAACAAACCTAGTGTATGTGATCACAAACCTACAAATCTTCCTTAACTTCAACAACAAGAGACTAGCATTTTCATCAAACTTTACTTTAGTCTCGCATGACTAATTTTAGATTAGTCAACAACCATAACTTGCAACAATCATAACTCTATAATTATAATGAATAAAGGTATGAAAATGGTACTCAATGTTATTCAGTGTCTTTTCTACAATTCCTCCAAGTTTTACTTCTTGGAAACTCATATAAAAGGAGTTATAGCAAAAATGGTAGACCTTGTTGAATTTTGTCTTATTCTAGAGAGTGAACTTGTAGATCATGCCACACATGGAATATTTTTTATATGGATATCAAAATGGTACAAAACATACTACATAATGTATGCTAGCAAATTCATTTGTTCTTACTGAATTTGGATTTGTTCTGAAGAATTTATGACGTTTTTACTCGAAACACTTGTTTTAGACTAGTTTCAAGACTAGACACAAACCCTATTTTCCACGAAATGTAACTCCCAAATAACAACAACCCACAAGATAATTTTTTTATCGCAGTTACTTGGATATGTTTTCTCAACATCCTCCATATGCAACTTTCTGAATCATTATAGAAACAAATTTATTGTAAAAATGGTGATATGACCTGTAAATAACATACCTTAGAAAGCATCATCAAAAGACTTTATCCTCCCTTGAATTTTGGTCTTCTTTACTTCACCTTTCCTCTGAAATTATCCTTA
This sequence comes from Picea engelmannii, assembly GCA_009831015.1. Lineage (NCBI taxonomy): Eukaryota > Viridiplantae > Streptophyta > Pinopsida > Pinales > Pinaceae > Picea > Picea engelmannii. Next base: position 299,644 of record ML793322.1, on the reverse strand, counting down.
TATCTCCTTTGGTTACCTCATTCACTTATAGATATTCAATATTCTCAATAGAATACTAATTGGAGACCCTTGCGCTCTTATTTATACTATCCAAGTAGCTTCCTCTAGAAGTATCCACTTAACCACTTTGTCCACTTACCACTTTGTCCACTTAACCTTTTTATCCAAAAATAGTAAACTCTCCACTTCTAGTTACAACTAATTTATTTTTAATTGTTTTCTTTTTGAAACCACTTAACCCATGATTAACCACTTTGACTAGTCAACTTCTTCTAGGAGCTTCTAGAATAATTTGACTTCTTTGACCTTCTAGGGGCTTCTATATAACTCATGAGGGTTCTCCAAATTTACATGGCCATATATCTCTAACCGTGAGGAGTTATGTGACATTCCACATATCACTAGAAATGGCATGACATATAATATCCATCCTAAATAGTTTCTCTTGCAAATTCATTGATGTTCATTACATTATTCCTTAATCAAACTTGGGTTCCCTAACCACATTGTTGGGCTACTCAACCACCTAACCATTTGGACTTCACAAAGCATCTTCCCACGAGGGATTTCACCATAAGGGGACCACTTTGAGAGCTTTATCCAAGAGAATCTTCCCATGAGGGTTTTCACCATAAGGGGACCAATTTGGAGTTTATCCATTTGGTTCTTCCTATCAACCATGACATGATATCAATGATACAACTCCCTTTAATATAAACACATCATTATGGCACTACTTGACATCAACCCTTTGACAAAAAATACATCAATGACCATATAACCAATAATAAATATATTAATGATACAAACACATCACCATGACAATACTTGGCATCAACCCTTTGACATCAATCCGTTGACATCAATGACAACATAGTACACCACTTCTCTTGGTTTCGAGAATAATTTATTCTCTATGGAACAAGGATAACCATGTGAAGGTGGAATCTCATATGTCCCCTCCCCTCCCCCTCACATCATTCTCAATTCCCCAGTACCCAATCTATATACTACAAAATAAACAAAAGCAACATAGTAATCATGCATAGAAACTACCAAATCAAAAATTAATTAAGGTAAATGAAATTATGAGTTTGTAAATGATCATTTTAGTTTAGCATGTACACTATGGACACTATTTTCAAGTTTGACATAATAAAAAACATGTAACATGGGATATAAAAAAATGGCATAAAACTAAAAACATGTAATTAACCCACATAAGTAAATTATTTAAAGAGAATATTTCATACAAATTAAAATACATAGTTACATACCTCATCCAACTCAACATTTGTATCATCCTTCTTCTGTATCTTCTTCTTCATCCAACTCAACATGTGTATCATCATCCGGTTCAGAAATGGTGTTGAAAGGATTGACGATATCATCATCATCATCAATGTCATTTTCTAGCATATCTTCATCGACATCATCATCAAGAAATGCATTGTCTCTTATGCATGTTTTGTCTTCCCCTTCTTCTCCATCTGTTGACCAATCTTCCTGATCTGTCTTTGGTGCATGATATTCTTCTTCAATGTCGTCTTCTTCCTCTATAGTATATTTTAATGGCCTTCCTCTTGGATCATATCTAACAACAAATGACCAATACCTCTCACCTGGAACCTTTGAGTAAAACACATGTTCACATTGGCTTGGAAAAACATAGTGATCATGTCATTTTTCAAACATCATTGTTTTAATCATCGGAAATATGTTGGCATGTTGAATAACAGTTCTTTACTCATCATGTTCATGCATTCGAAACCTATACCATTTGACGTCAAACATAACTATTTTGAAGGAATTAAAGTCACACTCAAATATATCATCCAAATACCCATAATATCTATTTTTAGATTCTCTAGGATGTTTGTCACTCCTAGAGGAAACATTAGTGACCTGGAATACTGCAGTTATCCAACTATCAGAAGTTTTCCTGGTTTCATCCAACTATTTGATGTTAAATTTACGACCATTGCACTACATAGACTTGTGGTGTTTCAACTACAATATGTGAGACATGTAAAAGATACATTGTCAATTAATAAACATATTTATATAAGTTGGAAAGTATCTGAAAAAAAAACACACCTCTAGTCACATTAATACAATATAAATTAACTGAATAAAATGGGTGAATTTGATTGCTTGCCCATATTTCAAACCATATTCTAAATCAATTTCCCTCTGCATAACATTGGCATCTCCATTACGATGATCTTTTCTAACCAATTCAGACAATTTTTTCCATGACAACCTACCTCCATGATGTTGTTTACATCTTTCAAACCATACCTTCATCTAGTCAAGATTGTTTGCAATGTATAAATGTAGGGCATCCCAATCTTGAGCAACTGAATCGAAAAACAATAATTCACCAATATTAAAAATCAGATAAAACCATGGTAAATATTAACAATTAATGAAATAATAAATAATAAATGAGTATGATCATATATTACACAAAAAATGAAAAGTTATACGTATTATAAATCTCCACAATTTAATTACCTCTCACTTTATTCATTCTACCTTTCCCCAACAGGTGCTCCCCTTCAAATTTTTTGATGGATTTCACATCTCAAATGTGATCCACTGCATGCACAGTTGGCACTACTAATTTAGGAAGATACTAACTAATATACACCATGGATTGATATACCATATATCCCTCCACCATAGAACCCTCAGGACGTGCTCTTTGTCTAACCAAATCCTTCAATGACTTCAAGTGCCACTCCACCATCCACATTGACCTTGTGTGTATAGGTCCACACATTTTAATCTCCTCAAATTGGTGTATGAGGTAGTGTTCTTTTGCATTGATCAATGTTGGAGGTAGATATTTTTTTATTTCACACATTAGCTAAGGAATTTCTCTCTTCCAATACTTTATATCATCTTGATGGATTTCTTTCAATGACAACCATCTATAGATCATGACGCAATAAAACAACATGTTTCACCAAAACATAATATATATTACATTACAAGTAAAAAATATGTCATTAAGTACAACAACAAATTGAAAAAACATTTTTCATATAAATCACAGCTACTTACCTCATGTATTTTCCAAGATCATATATAACTTGTTTGACGTTCTTTTCAAAATTGTTTGGGAGAGATAGAGATAGAACATAGTGATGTCGGACCATAATTTTAGTAGCTCGTCGATAAGAGGCTCGATATATAAATTCATATATTTAACTTGGTACTTACCTAATTGTTTGAAATTACACAAAATTAATACCATGGTATGCATATTATATAAGTAAATAAATAAATAAAAGATATTCTGCAAAAAAAGAAACAAATGAAAATGTTACATTCGAAAAATTAATGTAAAAAAATACATGGAACAATCATTGTCAACATTATGTGCTCCCTTTTTATTGAAATTTGAGGAATGTTACTGTTGATAACAAAAATAGGCCACACTGAGTAAATAGACTTAAGCTTTCAAAATGGATTAACACCATCAATTGCCTATGAAAACCTAACATTACGAGGTTCATCTTTAAATTCTTCTCATTTTTCCTCAATTTCCCTAAATGTATAACCATCTGCAGACATTCGAAGAACACCATATCCACTTTTGTTCCATGCATGGTAATCCATAAATTGTGTTATGCTTTTGCACCTGAAAAATCATTGCAAACGTGGAATTATGGGAATATGACGAAGAACCTTTTGAGGCACCCTATTTGTTACTTGATCGATTTGATATCTATTGATATGACATTGTGGACATTTTTTTTTCGACGCATGTTGTCCATAATATATAATATGATCATCAGGACATGCATCTATAGTTTGATACTCCATTCCAATGTCTTTCATAATGGCATGTAAATCTCAATATGTTCGAGGTAAAATATTTGACGACAGTAACATAAATTCACCTAACAATCTACAACATAAAAATAACTAGTTAATATAAAGAATATTAATCTTAAATATCACATTCTTATTTTACACATTAATTAAAATTAAAAAAAGAGAAAAAAAATCAAACGTTATGTATATTTGATGAAATGTAACGACCCTGCTTAAATAGGTGTACATGATTATTAATTATAATTAATTTAATAATATAATTGTCCTAAAATATTAGCTAAACCATAATTATTTCTTAAAATAACATTAACTAATTAATTATTATTAATTAGTTATTCATGATTGTTAATGATTAATTTAAGTATTAATTAATTCATTAATTAATAAGGTAAATAAATAAAAGGAGGATAATAAATTATATTATTAAATTAAGTTATGTACCCAATACGGGATAACATATTAACTACAAGGGATAAGATATTAAATAAAGAGGATAAGGGGCATTAACAGGAAAGGATAAGAAGGGAATAAATGAGTTAGGTAGGGAGTAAATGAGGCGGGGGAAGTCGGTGAAGGAGGGATAAGGAAGGGAAGGAGGTTGATGGGAGATTATGCTATGGGAGGTTGGGGATGGATTTTGAGAGCTCGGGGATTTGCAGAGAGAAGTGAAATTTTGGGAGTGGGATTGTATCAGTGCACCGGGGTTGCTGGAGGTTTTGGGCACGGGGGTCAGGATATCCATATGATATCCTGGAGCTAGGAAGTTACCTAGTTGGCAGGGAGGAACTAGGTTTTGGGTAGTGTTTTACGGTGTAGCAGCGATCAAGAAGGCATTTGGACAACGGAGGGCTATTAGCATCAGGTGCAGGTATTTAAGATTTTGCATTGTTTTTAAACTGTTATAAAAATTTTGTTATGTGTTGATAAATTTATAAATGCTTAGGTGCTCAATTAAAAGAATTATTGAATTTTGTTTGAAATCAGGTAGATATACTGTTACAGTCTATGAAATTATTTGGCGTAAATTGTGTTATGCTTTTGCACCTGAAAAATAATTGCAAACGTGGAATTATGGGAATATGACGAAGAACCTTTTGAGGCACCCTATTTGTTACTTGATCGATTTGATATCTATTGATATGACATTGTGGACATTTTTTTTTTTCGACGCATGTTGTTCATAATATATAATATGATCATCAGGACATGCATCTATAGTTTGATGCTCCATTCCAATGTCTTTCATAATGGCATGTAAATCTCAATATGTTCGAGGTAAAATATTTGACGATGGTAACAGAAATTCACCTAACAATCTACAACATAAAAATAACTAGTTAATATAAAGAATATTAATCTTAAATATTACATTATTATTTTACACATTAATTAACATTAAAAAAAGAGAAAAAAATCAAACGTTATGTATATTTGATGAAACATATTACATACCTTAGGATATGTGTCATACAAGTGTCTGAAAAATTATTTATAACCTTTAAGTTCACCAATAGCAATGTAGCGGAGAGAATATTTTCTCTTGACCCTTTGTAAAGTCGCTTATTTTCCTTTTCTACCATTGGTTCATCATAAATACCATTGTTGTCCCCATCCTCATCTGACTGAGAGAACAAGTCTTGGATCATTTGATTTTTCCCATCATCTTGAACTATGTTATTATTTTCATCTTCTTCCATGGGATCATCAACTTGATCTTCATTATTCGCTTCATGTTCCTCAGCTTGTACAACATCATTTCTACTACTACTTGGTTCATTCTGCATAAATTTAAGGGGAAACTCTAACTCTATAATTACAAACAATCATGCAAAATTAGTGTGTATAAAAATTATTAAAACAATATAAAATTTTATAAATACAATCAATATAAACCCAGATAATGATCAAGATATAGCTAATTACCATGGGACAATATTCATTTGATCCCCTATAAATGTGCCCATATCTCCTACAATGTATTTTAGTTGTTCCTATTAAAATTCTAATGGGACATGTAGTACAACATATTTTGCAAGGGAAATAGCATTTACCGTCACCCTTTTCACCCTCTTTACTTTTTTTCCCACCTCTAGTATTTTTTGACATTCTTCCCCACAAAACAACAGTGATGATTATCTTATAAAATTGAGTGGTTTAATAGAATATCTATCATATTTTTCTAATGAAATTGACATATGAAAATAAATTTGTTTTTCACTTGACAAGAACACCTTATACCTTTTCTAAATTGTCGTTGTTATAGCAAAATTGTCGCAACATCTCTAAAATGCAGCATATTTATTATTTTTTATTCGTCAAAATTACGACGACAATTGACCAAGTCAATGTTGACTTAGTCAAATAGTGGGTGACAGTTTGAAGAGGGCAATGACTAGCCCTACTATCATCTATAGTGAGACAAAACTAGAGATATCGTCGGTATTGAGACGAACATAGAGATATCATCGGTATTGAGATGAAGATAGAGTAACCATCAAAATTGAGATGAATCTAGAGGTTTTTGTCGCAAGTCTAACGAATGTGGGAGGGATTGCAAAATAATTGAAAAGTTGAAATATTTATCTTGTATTTTTCAACAGTACAACTAATTTAGTTTGTGCTGTCAGAAATAGTTCGTTGAATTTTTTTCAATATGTAGTAGTGTGCAATGTTCGCAACAATTAGGAAATCTTTGTTACACTCTATAATTGTAAGAGAAGTTGGCATGCCATGCATAGAACTAATGGAATGGTTTATCAATCACACTGATGCCCAAAATTGTAGGATTGTCAATGATAAGGGAGAGTGTATCATCTCTTTCCTCCCTCAAGATGTCAATACCCATTACAAATTTTGGAAACTCGATGAATCCCTTACCAAAGAATTCATGATTACATTCTATGAAAAGTATGACACCTGCAAGATATTGGGAAACTGGTGGAAATAAGACAAAAAAATTGTTAATTGATCCTCACGGAGGTATGCCATTACTAGTTTGAGAGAACCCAACAAGTATGACATGATTCATTTGTGCAGATTGTATGGGGAAAGAGATTTTTCTCAGTTCTCTGAAGTTTGGTTTCCATTGGCCTATCATGTAGTGATGTGGGGAAGGAAGTTTAATAGGGGATTTATCATCTCCATGAAGCTTAGTTTAAGGATAATTCAAGCACAGTCACCACATTCTAGTGCTCCCCCTACTTTCCATATGGTATCTTTCCTCCTAAATGTGTTGTGTGCCCATAACACTTTCCCAAGTCTGTCACTCAGCTGGTAGGTCTTTGATCTACTAGTGCACTTGTATTTCAACATGATGTGGTAGAGCAAGTACAAAAAGTTCTATTCCCAAATATACGACTTCTTCATGGCCAAGATTTACTTTCTCATATTTGATAAAGAGTGTCCTGGGTTATCCAAGAAAGAAAATAATATCCTGACATTGATAAGAAATTGGTACCTAGAGGAGAAATATACATACCTGAGGATTTATGGGGCTACTAGTCCACCACACCTGCTACCAGTTTATGTACCTAACAAGATTGTAGTCAGAGATATATACTATCAATCTATTATGCAAGGGTTCAATTCCACTTTGGTAAGGGACAAAAAGAGTCTATTCATCCCTTATGGTTTTCAGGTAGGATATTATGTGGTGAAAGATGCAAATCAAGAAGTACGGTTGCATCTGGAGTAGATATTCATGACTGGGAGATTTAGGAAGCATGACCCCAAAGGTTTAGTTCTGAGGAATGTTGAGCAAGTAATATTTAGCTGGTCATATGCTCATGAGAAGTGGTAGGATTAGTTGTTCACTAAATATGCCCAAGACTGGAACGAGGTAGAAAATAGGAAAGACAACCCGAAAATAACTATTTTTTCCTATTTATCTATGGAAGGCTAGATAAAAATGGTCAATATAGGAGCCTCTTCTAGCAAGGAGGTTGATAAAGAGAAAAAGGAAGAAGAAGAGAGGCTCAAAGAAGAGAAAGAACAAAAATCCTGGAAAGCAGAGCAAGAGAGAATTATAAAAGAATGGGAAGAAGAAAGAATATTATAGGAAGAGTAGAGAAAGAAGGATGAGGAGGATGTCACACAAAATGTACTCACTAAAAAGAGGGAAAAAACAGAAAACGAACAAAGAAAGAAAGAATAAATAGAGAAAAGGAAAAGATATGAAGAAGAAAAGGTTTGACAAGTGGTAGAGGATTTAATGAAGAAGTAATAGCAGGATATATCCGATGAGCAGAGGAAGAGAAAGGGAGAATAAGAAGAATAGAGGAAGAAAGAGGAGTTGTAATAGTTAGAAAGAGAGAAGGCTAAACAAGAGCAAAGTCTTAAGAAGAACGAAGAAAAATTAGCCATTGTTGTGAAGCCTACAAAAGTTATTGTTGGAAATTTAGTTTTCATTGATGTCAACTCTAGAAGCATTGATGTCAACCCTAGTCATCCCTACAAGAAAAATTGGAAAGATCGCTAAGTGGTTAAGTGGTTGAGAATCTCCAGAGGTATGGTCATGAAACTTGAAGTTGTTTGAGGATAAGAACATGAAGGATAGTGTAAATGCATGTAACACACTCTGTTAGTACTAGAAGTCACCTCTTGATTGTTGCAGAGGTAAGCCTGATACCCATCAATGTTTGTTGGTTGTTGGTTTAAATGGTTGGAGGTCAATGGAAAAAACTCAGCACTAGAATGATTTTACAACACAAAACCGGAAAATAAATGCACAGGGAAGTGAGGGCCACATTAACTTCAGCTAGTGAGTTGAGTTTTAAAGCGAGCAGAGGGAAGACTTGGTGAGAAGACAAATGAAACTACTATGGGCATCTGGATTTCCAGTAGCTTCGAGGGGAAACAATCAGACTCGATGATGTTCTCGAAACCAAATTTCAAACACTGAAATGTTTCTACAAATGACACAGTTACATTTGTAGTATGATCAAACCTCCATCATCCTACAACTACAATAGCTCGGCTGGATCCTCCAATTATGTGCCATTCGGTGTGAGAGGGAAAACGATAACAAGGGGAGTTGATTAAAACTAGTCACTATGATAATGTAATCAAACCTACATTTCAGCAGCATAACAACCCTCGACTAGATCCTCCAATTATGAGTGTCTTAACACACTGTTTATAGAGAGATGGAAAGAAGTTGACTTCTATTAACTGAAAGTCTCAAATTTATTAAATAACCAGGCACAACTATGGTGTTAAAACATATTAGATGCGACCTTAAATCAGCATGGGCTCACAAGAAAATACGTCCACAGGAGAAATCTGAGCTGACATTCAGCCTCCACGGCCAGTCTTTTCTGGCTTTCCATTCATGGGATGAGCTGAGGTTTCAACTACCAACACCTACCTCCATTAACTACTTCATTGGGATCAGAACGAGGCCAAGTCATCTTGGCAACTAAAAATATGGAAACCTCTTTCTGCGGCTAACATCGGCATTTTGGCCCTTTGCGCAACTCTTTCCATTGTCCCATGAAACCTGAGTTGTGACCTCGTGCCTATCCCCTATAAAATTTCAAGATTTCACAGTTTGGGAGTTTTGACTCACCTTGACTTTAAATATTCCTGTACGCAAACTCGCGAAAGAACCAATATACGTCAACGGCTAGATCCACCTGAAACCGACATCCAAGATCACCTCTTCAAACAACCTTAGCTGCATGTCACTCGATCATGAGTCTACCTTTCATTTAGCCCTATTTCCATATGAACCTGGGCAGTGACCATGAGCCTACACTGAAAGGCTCTTTCGAGACCTTCCCTTTCGAGAGTTTTTACTCCTCTTTTCTCTCAATATCACGATACCTGAAATCGCGAAATGACCTTTGAAACTAACGGTCAGCCTTGCTTCAAAAATGGATGGCCACAATCTATTTCGCCATTTCACATTTTGCAAAACTGGCTTGTAGCTCATTTCAAAACCCCCAAAACCCGGTTCCGCAAAATTGTTCAATCGACTGCCACCTGTCCCCACAGGATCAACGACTGATGTTGATTTCAAGGAATATGGGCACAAACTTTGAGCAAATTTGGGGTGTTCAATGCCCGTGGGTCCTTGATATGAACTGCCCGATGGGATCTCCGTCGTTGAAAAATAAACTCATATCCATGCTTGATTCAAGTCTGGATTGAGTTGCTCGAGTGTTGTGCATTGTGCCCATGGATGAAACCTTGGATAAATTTCTTTTGGTGGGTTTTTAAGCCCCATTTCTCGCATTTACACCAAGGGCTCGAATCCAGAGAGAAAATACCCCTTTACAAGAATTGGTGCTAACATTAGGCTCCATGGGGGATGGCATGCTCCATGCGAGCTGCCAAGAACAAGTAGTTTCATTCGCCTTCTATTGGGTTATGGAGTTGAGCTCAAAACACCCTGCTGAAAATACAGACCAAAAAATAAAAACAAAATAAACACACATGCTCCAAGGAGCTTATTTATGTACAGTCCTAAACTAATTTATTTTTTACATGGGGCTAGGTGAAAGCAAACTTCCACCATAGTCATTCAAGTAACTTCCTAATTGGAATCTCCTTTACTCTGTCAATGATCACTAGCAGATGATGTAACTGTGACAACATAATAGTTACATCCTTCAGCTTTCCTCCTAATGTTGAGTTTAGGAGAAATCTGGGCAGTTTCAAAACATGAAGGAAATACAATTCCATCCATTCCTTCGAAGGCTCGTAGGTCGAGCGGAAAACTCCAGAAAATTTGTAACAGGAAGCCTCCTCTGCTACATGGTTGTTCACATGTGATTGAATATCTATGGTAGGCCCAGGGGGGTGAAAGGCTAGTGTAGGCTGACTGATATCAGGTGGTGGCTACTCATGGATAAGCTCTAGATAGGGAGAAACTTCCCCTTTTGCTACTCCTCTGGTTCTTCTTCTTTTCTCTCCCAAGGGTCAGATTCATAATCATCATAAACATGAACCGTGGGAAATATTTTCTCTTCAATATGTTGCTCAACATCTTCTGCAGGCTCGGGATGGCTGATTTCCTTGTAATATTCTTCTTTAATGAACAAAGGATAAGGCTCTGCAGTCTTCTCTTGGAAGTCCTGCATATCCGGCTCAGAATCTGATTTGTAGTTGTCATATACAGGTTGGTTTCTCCTCTGGTCAATAAACTGTGATGTGGAGCTCTGTTGCTCTTCATCTGAATAATCATCATAGCTTGTTACAGCAAGCATGTCAGGAGTAGAATGCAAGGCCTCTATAGTCATGAAATCATCAACACTATCATCATCAATAGGGCTGTCAAGAACATCTTCTTTTAGGACTGGAAACTCCTCTGCATCTTCCTAAAAAAGGCAGCAATCATGATCTTCCTTCAATCCATCAATCTTTGCAAAAAGAGATTTTTCCAGCTCCATCAGCTCACTTAGAGCATCCTCACCCTCCTCGTGGTTCTCATCCCCATGGGCTCTATCAGAATCAGCCAAATTTTGATCATTATATTCATATTCCTCATGACAATCATGACAAATAAACTTACAGGAATAAAATGCTTGACAGTGCCTAGTGAAGGTTGCATGAAATTCTCCCAGTCAAGACATGCTAGTAGGGGGTAAAGAATGATACCACTCATGAGCGTCCCCTGCTAATGAGAACATGAACATCTTCAACAATACATCCTCATGATGTATCTCCCACTAATGCATGAGTTCATGAAAATCATGGAGATGTTGAGCAGGGTTGTCCTCTTTACACTCTCCAAATATGGGAAAATAATCGCCCCATTCATTTGGAGTAGGGACAACATTAGGAAAGTGAGGAACAACCAAAAAATTAAAAGGAGCAAACCTTCGAGCCAGGATCCTTTCCATTTCGAACCAGTGGAATCCCTGATCAATCCTTGAATCATGGAGTCGTGAGGTGAATGATGCGCAGATTTGAATGTGTCTAGTCTTTGTTAACCATCAAAGGCCATATCCTAACGTTTTCGTTCCCCTAGGGAACTTCTCAAGCTGACAAAGAAGCTGCTAAAAACCTTCTCGAGAAATATCCTCTAGGTCAACTTTCAGGTGTGCTAAAAGTAGCCACAACTGAAACAATGAGGTGGAAACATTGGAGTTGCCACAGTGGATTCACCAGGTGCAAAGTTGCAATATTCGATGTACTAGGTTCTGATGCACCCTTAGAACCAATAATCTTTGTCATTCAATCCCAGGGAAAATCTTCAATTTCATCACCAGAAATGGTGCTAGAAATGTTAGGACCAGAAGTCACCTCTGGATTGTTGCAGAGTTAAGCATGATACCCATCAGTGTTTGTTGGTTGTTGGTTTAAATGGTTGGAGGTCAATGGAAAAAATGCAGCATTAGAATGATGTTACAACATAGAACTGGATAAGAAATTCACAAGGAAGTGAGGGCCACATTAACTTCAACCAGTGAGTTAATTTTTAAAGCGAGCAGAGGGAAGACTTAGTGAGAAGACAAACGAAACTGCTATGGGCATTCAGATTTCCAGCAGCTTCGAGGGGAAAAACTCAGGCTCGATGATGTTCTCGAAACAAAATTTCAGACACTGAAATGTGTCTACAAAGGAAACAGTTACAGCTGCAGTATGATCAAATCTCCATCATCCTACAACTACAACAAATCGAATAGATCCTCCAATTTCAATCCATTCAGTGCGAGAGGGAAAAATATAACAAGGGGAGTTGATTAAAACTGGTCACTATGGTAATGTAATCAAACCTACATTTCAACAACATAACAGCCCTTGACTAGATCCTCCAATTCTGAGTGTCTTAACAAAGTGTTTACAGAGAGATGGAAAGAAGTTGACTTCTATTAACTAAAAGTCTCAAATTGATTACATAACCAGGCACAGCTCTGGTGTTAAAACATATTACAAAATGCGAGCTTTTCTCAACCAAATACCCTAACAAAAATAATAGAACTTCATACATGTACTCAAAAATTCGTCGAACAGAGGTGTGCTCGAACCTTCAGTGCATGGCGTCTTCTCAGTCAGACTATGCAGGAATTCCTCTTTCATACGTGACCTTAACTCAGTATGGGCTCGCAGGAAAATACGTCCATAGAGGAACTCTGAGATGACATTCTGCCTCCATGGCCAGTCCTTTGTGTCTTTCCATTCATGGGTTTAGTTGAGGTTTCAGCTACCAACACCTACCTCCATTAACTGCTTCATTGGAATCATAATGAGGCCGAGTTCTCTTGGCACCTGAAAATATGACAGCCTCTTTTTGTGGCTAACACTAGCATTTTGGCCCTTTGCACATCTCTTTTCATTGTCCCACATGACCTAAGTTGTGACCTCACGCCTATCCCCTATAAAATTTTGGGATTTTGCAGTTTGGGGGTTTTCACTCCCCTTGACTTCAAATTTCCCGGTACGCGAACTTGCGAAACAGCTAGTATACATCAATGACTAGATCCACCTGAAATCGATGGCCAAGATAACCTCTTCGAACAAGCTTAGCCACCCGTCACTTGATCAGGAGTCTACCTTTCATTTAGCCTTGTGTCCATATGACCCTGGGCAGTGATCGTGAGCCTACACCCGAAGGCTCTTTCGGGACCTTGCCTTTCGGGAGTTTTTACTCCTCTTTGCTCTCAACATCGCGATACTTGAAATCACAAAATGGCCTTTGAAACTGACGGTCAGCCTTTCTTCAAAAATGGATGGCCACGATCTATTTCTCCATTTTTCATTTCACGAAACTGGCTTGTAGCTCACTTCAAAACCCTCGAAACCCGATTCCATGAAATCGTTCAATCAACTGCCACCTGTCCCCACGGGATCAACGGCTCATGTTGATTTCAAGGAATACGGGGGCCAAAATTTGAGCAACTTTGGGGTCTTGAATGCCCACAGACCGTTGATCTGAGTTGCATGATGGGATCTCCTTCATTGAAAAATAAACTTGCCTACATGCTTGATTCGAGTCTGGACTGAGTTTATCGAGTGTTGTGCATTGCGCTCATGGCTGCAACCTTGGATAAATTTCATTTGGTGGGTTTTTAAGCCCCATTTCTCGCATTTACACCAAGGGCTCAAATCCAGAGAGAAAACACCCCTTTACAAGAATTGGTGCTAACACACTCATAGATGTATATTCATCATCGTGTTGTTTCCCATGGTAGGTGTTACATCATGCGATTCATCGCAGTTGAGGAGTTATGCCCTCGTGAAGTTGGAATCCCTAAAGAATGGTTAAGAAATCCCTAAATAGTTACAAGTCATTAATTAAAGGGTAAAGTAGTTGTAACAAGAATCCCTAAAGTTAAGGATAGAAGCTACTTTGAAAAATTATAAATACATGTCAAGGAGTCTCTCATAAGTACATCCACATACACAAGTCTATTGAATATCTTCTAAGTGAATAAGTGATATGGTTTATCTTTTCACAACATATCTGAGGTAGGGAAAGTCTAAAGGAGGGAAGTGTATGTATGTGAATGGACCATCTTTATGAGGTTATCTATGGGTCAGAGTTTATCAAAGTGTGGATGTTCATGGGTCATATTTCATCAAAGCACGAATGTACGTGGGTCATAGTGTAGCAAAGAGAAGATAGATTATTTGCGGGTTGACAGTGGGCAAGGCGTGAATGTACGCAGGTCATAGAAGATAAAATCACAAATATTTAGGGGGTGATAGTGTACAGGTCATGGATCTATGAAACATTTTTTAGGAGGATGCTAGTACCAGGTTGTTGAGATTGAGGAAGAGCTACGAGTTTGTAATCTTGTGCAGTCAAGTTGTATAGAATGTAAATGTATGTTATTCTATGTGGTTTGAGGCTTGCATCTTGGAAAGTTTGGCACATGCTTGAGGCATTTCTTTGTGTTTTTTGGTATATACATTGAGGAATATATTAGATATTTGGCATATGGTTTGATGTATGGTATATGATTGAGGCATATCTCGGATGCATTGGAATATATCTTATGGTACATGGTGTATGGAGTGATTGAGACATATCATGAGTGATATGGTATATGGATGAGGCACATCTCATGGTACATGGTTTATGGAATATCTTGGTACATGATTGATATGGTATAGGTTTTGGTACATGGTTGATATGGTACAGGTTTTGGTACATGGATAATGCATGATATGGTACAGTTTTTGGTACATGGTTGATGCATGTTATGGTGATGGTTTTGGTATCCATGTGAGTGGATTTGATGGTATATCAATGATAGTGACAGTGACAATGACAGTGACAGTGACAGTGACAGGTTGGAAAGTGATAGGTTGATGTACTGGTGACAGAGACAGTGACAGTATCAGTGGTAGGGATAGGTTGAGTCCACAATTATATTTCAGAGCGGCAGGTCGGGGCAAGGAAAAAGGATTGTAGCCTCCTTTCAGTTGGATCCAGAGAACTCAGGGATTTAGAGCTTCCTTCAGGTTGGAGTCTTTAAATCAAGGCTTCATATTCTACTTTCGATAGGACCTAGAGAACATAGGGAGTTGGAGCTTCCTTTAGGTTGGAGCCTATAAACTAGGGGGTTGGAGCCTCATTCCAGTTGTAGTTGGAGAATTAAGGGATTTGTATATTCCTTCAGGTTGGAGCCTTTAAATAGGGGTTTGGATCCTCCTTCCAGTTGGTGTTGGAGAATTGGGAAGTTGGTGCTTCCTATGAATGTATTCTTGATATATATATATAAGAAAACATTCTGTGGTTTTCTCCCATTTGGGTTTCCATGTAAATTCTGGTGTGTTGTGGATATGTGGTTGGTTATTATGCACAAATGAATGATATTGTTTAAGATGAAATGATATATTGAATTCATAAGTGATAAACTATTGAATATTGTTGATAAATTGGAATTTTATATATATTGTGATTGAAAGGTAAAAAGTTCTCATACTGATTCACACCTGCCCCCTCTCAGTATTCCAATAGTTATTGATTTAACAACATATGAGGAAAATGTGGTGGACACTTTTGTCCCTTTCTTAAAAGGGAATGTGAATAAATAAAAACTTCCATCAAAACCAGTGGGTGAGATGAAGGTGGAAACATGAAATGATAGCAGTGAGCAGGATATTCACATAAACAAAGATGACAACTCGACAACTAGCAGTGAGCTAGATCAAGGTCCAACTAGTGGACAAGAGTTAGAGGTACCCTTTCATGGAATCCAGGGAGGAGACATGGATGTTAAAAACACTCAACCTAATGAAGATGAAAATTAGGGACACAATAAAAACAATGGTAATGATACATGTGAGATGAAAAGCACAACTAGGAAAACAAAGAGGACATCGGCACCACTCCTGAGTCAACTCTATACAATGATAAAGATGTCGAGAAGAAAGATGAAATATTATTGGATGTCTCATCAACTATGGGGGAAACTAAAGTGGAATAAACTTAGGATAAACCCTAGGGGACTTCCACATATGAAGTGAATCCTAGTGAGAAAGACAAAGGAAAATATGAGGATTCTCCAGGAAAAGAGAAAAGTCAGGATCCCATTTAAAATCACTTCTATGCTCCTGGAATTTTAAGTAACATCATGTCTTGGGGTGATCATACCATACCTCATCCAATGGAGGAGGAAGTGGCTGACTTAGAGTCATTTTCTTACGACACGAAAATGAGGTATATAGTTAAGAGAACTCATAGGAAGAGGAAGACTACATTTGACAACAGTGTA
This sequence comes from Picea engelmannii, assembly GCA_009831015.1. NCBI lineage: Eukaryota > Viridiplantae > Streptophyta > Pinopsida > Pinales > Pinaceae > Picea > Picea engelmannii. The sequence continues at coordinate 283,130 of ML793322.1, read as the reverse complement.
TTGTGTACCTCAGAGGAGGTGATCATAGACACTAAGAAAGAAAAGATGAGCCAAATTTATTCAGTAGTCCTAGCTATCTCCCATGCCTCACTTGACAAATAAATTACATAATAAAGAGAACTGGAACAATTCAAACTAGAGATAGCCTCCCTCAAGCATCAAGTATAGTATTATCAAGAAGCTAGAGTGGTGGCGAACTTGAACAAATACCTATTGGAGGAACATGACAAATTCCTCAAGGTGCAGAAAGATTTCATGATGAAAGCACTTTCCCTTCAAGAGGAGTCCCTACTGCTCATGATTACATACAAAGAAGTGCTTCGGTGGGCTGAGAAGGGGGATAGAGAATTAGACAGAGTCAATTTCATCAGAGAGGTACAAAAGGAAAATGGTGCAGAGGACCACACCATAGATATATTTTCGAGCGAATGGCTATATCAGATGCATTCGGTGGCTAAGAAATGGGAAAATATTGTGGAAGAGTCAAGGGAAAGAGTAGAAGAAGAATGGGAGCACTACAATCGGGTGCAGAGAAATTGAATTGGTGTAAGGTCTATCTCCAATTATCGATCTTTGGTTCCCCCATGGAATTTTGGTCGATATATAAAGTATTGTCAGTTTTGAAGTGAGGGGTCGATGAGTACAAGAACGAGTTATGCATGATAACTATTATGGAATGAGGACACATGTAGAAGTATGTCATCAATCAAGACAAAATCATCGATCAGTTGGAGCAGTTAGCTGGCAAAGTGCAAAAGTATATTGTCCAATTTCGAGACAAAATGCATGCGTTGAGTATGTCAATGTAGCAACATCAATTTCTATATGGAGATAGATGTGCCAATATTTACTCTTAGCAAACTGAATATTTGGATGAACACGTAAGTCCAACAACCCCCAGATCACCTGATTCATATTGAATCAATTCATTGTTTATGTATTTGAAACCACCGAAATTGTTATATTTGGTTTGATAAGTTTGTATAAATAAAGGGATTTCCCGATAGTTAAGGACCTTTGACAAAACAATTTTTTGTTTTATTGTATTGGAGAGATTATTTCAATAATTAAGAGAGAAGATTCTCTAGAGCCCAGAAGTTGGATTGAACCACTATGTATTCGGGGAATAAAGGGTAGATTATTTTATGCTATGTTTGTTTGTTATTGATGTCTAGTAAAAATTTCCTTTTACCAAGTTATCTTGCAAATCGTGAATGATACTATCATCAGTTTCATATTTTGTTTTAAATCAGCATGTTAGTAAGTGTTTAGATTTAGTTTGATAATTAGTAATTTTGGACTTATTTCTTGGTAAATGACAGGTTTATAGCTGTAAATTTACATACATGATCTAATATTTTTTTATTATATCTTTCACGGAATTGTTTCTCAGAGGTAGATAAATAGTTTAATATGTTACTTGTTATTTATATTTCTTCTGAAAAGTTAGCTTTAAGGGAAATTGTATTGTTTAAATATTTTCTTTCTATGTGATTGGCTAGAGGAATTAGTTCTCATAAGTCACGCATGATTTTTGTTGTGCCTTACTTGGGAGGTTATCCCTTTGGGAAGTCTTTAGTAATAACTATGTTTTAAGCATACGGAAAACCATTCCCCAAAAAACAGGGAAATAACAAAAGATAGAAAATTGACGAATCTTAAAGCTCATTGAATGGTTTTTGGGTCATAAATCCAAAGGATAACACCATACCAAATGGGGAAGAGTATACTTTGGTATCGTCCTCAAGTGTGATCCCTCATGTTGATTTAAAGGGAATCCATCCCCCTCAACATGGGGTTAGGATTAAATATCAACACGTTGGAGGGTTTGGCTTTAGGTTTTAGGGACAAGGCATGGGAAATTTTGGGTTTAGGGTTTAGATTCAATTTGGTACTTTGATGTTGTATTATTTTCAACCCATTGTCTTTGCCTCACTTCACCCGAGTTTAAAACCTTCATAGATTCAAAAAAAAAAATTAGTCTTGGGTTCACTTAGCATGAGATAAAAAAATCTTGAGATGCTCAACTTTTGACATGTGTATAATTTCGTTGGAGGTTGATCAAAACTAAGGATAAAATAATAATAAGTATGGTTTTTTGAACACTTCAATCAACCTTAAATTAATTCCAAATTTTACAAACCTAAGTGGTTACATCATACTCATTAAGAAACTCCTATCATGAACCTACGAAAAGGAAAGAGATATCATTAAAGGATATCTTTAAAAACTATTTTACCACAATAGTGAGAAATGTAAATAAGAATCATAATGAACATGAAGTATGGGACTCAAAGTTGTCTACATTGTTAGTGGTTCAGTTGGTGGGGATTGAAGTGTTAGGGATGTATGAAAGTGATATGTATAACATTTGGATATTAATGGGGGAGGTTTTTTTTAGAAACATGATTAGAGGTTAATGGAGGCACCACATAACACGAACACCCTTCAGTGTAAGTCCACGCCTTAAGGATGTGCCAATTCTAATGAGTCTCTAATTTTCTAAATTATTTTAGGGCTTGCACCCTACATCATATCTTTTTTACATCTGATTCATGTGGGGAATACCATTGCAATAATTTTTCGACAATACAGGTATTCCAACAGAGGAAGAAAACCTTCAGTAACCACTCAGACAACTAGATCAAATATCAACACACTAATGTTTTTACATGGGAAAAACCCTATGGGGAAACATCCATGGCCCCATCCAACGTTGCCACTTGAGGAAATCTATTAATGTAAAAAAACAATATTACAAGAGAGTTTCTCTCAATTGATTATCAACAAATGATCATGCATGCTCTTTAAATATATATCATGGAACAATCAGGTGCTAATCCATGGATCAATGTAACCATTAAGATCAAGGAGAATATGAACCCTCAGATCACTCTATGTCAACAACATATTGTGATTCATGTATTACAAATGCATACTAATGAAACATACTAAGAAACACACTTTAACCTAATGACACATTAGACCAATTTGATCATAACTAACTCCTAAGTGTCTCAATATCCTATCATTCCCCCTTAAGAACAACTTCGAATAGGATTTAATGATTTTAAAAGGTGACACAATAGGATAAGGAAGAAGGAATTAGAGCATGTCCCCCCTTAATGACAACTTTTGGAACTCCTAACATAGATCAGATTTTTGGAAACTTCACTTCTGTAAGAGACTTTGTGAAAATGTCTCTAACTTTATATTTTGTAGGGAAAAAGAGAAATTCAATCACTTGATCATGAATAAGCTTTATGATGTAGTGCATGTGTAGCTATATGTGCTTATTAATTGATGTTAAATTGGATCTTTGGTGATCTTTATGGCACTCTGATTATCGCACCAGAGGGTGTTCGGATGTTGCTACTGGAATACAAACTCTGAAAGGATTTTTCGAAGCAACAAGTCTTCTTGACTTGCATAAAATACTACTCGGTACTCTTCTTCTACTAAAGAAAGAGAAATAGCATATTTTTTCTTACAATCCCAAGTGACAAGTGCAGCACCAAGGTTGAATCAGTGAAACCAACCAACAAAGGAGCCCCCCATGAACTGTAATGTATCCCAAACTAAATAGTACCATGGACATATTGAAGTGTCCTTTTAGCTTATTTCCAATAGCTTTCATGGGGTGCTTTCATATACCAGGAAAAAATACCAACAACAAAGGAAATATCAAGATGAGTATGAGTCAAATATAAGAGGCTGCCAACTAACTGATGGTAGAAGGTGACATCAATTTTGGGAAAATTACAAGTGGCAACAAATTTGACTCTAGACTGAAAGGGAGAAGGGGTTTGTTTAGAATCATCCATGTGAAAACGATAAAGAAGGTCACAAGAATACTTAGACTGGGAAAGAAAGATCCATTCCTTGGTTTGCAATACTTGGAGGCAAAGAAAATAACGAAAATAGCCTAAGTTTGTCATTTCAAATTTATTTTTAAGGATAGACTTCACAAAGGTTAAAATTTTAGGGTCACTACCAGTGAGGATAAGGTCATCAACATAAATAACAAGGATTATGAGATGGGTTCCTACTTTCTTGGTATAGACATTAGGGCCAAAATGACATCTAGAAAATTTGTTTTTAAGAAGATAACTATCCATTTTGGCATACCAACCTCGAGGATCTTGCTTGAGACCATAAAGAGATTTATTAAGGTGAGAAACAAGGATGGAGACATTATGGACATAGCTAGGAGGTTGTTACATGTATATTTCTTCTTGTCAATCCCCATGTAATAAGGTGGATTTAACATCCATCTGATGAACCTCCCATTTATGTGAGGTAGCAAGGACTAGAACAAGGAAGATGGAATTCATTTTGGCTAGGGGAAAAGGTTTCATTATAGTCAATACCTTCAACTTGAGAGAACCCTTTGGAAATTAACCGGTCCTTGTGTCATTCAACACTTCCATATGATGCATACTTATTTTGGTACACCCATTTACATATGACAAGTTTTATTCCTTTTAGAAGATGTACAAGATCCCAAGTATCATTCATCATTAAAGAGTGATACTCTTCATTCATTGTTGTGTCCCAATATGGATGACACAAAGCTTATACAAATGTTTTTGGATCATGATTCTCTTAAACTTGAGCCAAAAGAAAAGAGTCTTACTGGAACTGTGAACATGTGTGGTGTTGATTTGAAGGATGACCAACAAGATCACCAGTTTCTTCTCGAGTTGAATGGACTCATCTGGGAAGTGGTGTTGTTGGTGTTGTTGGTGTAGGTTCGTGTTCAATGGACTCATCTGGAGTAAGGTGAGCATGAGGAGGTGGGTTTTCATCCTCACTATCATCATATGAAAAAGAAGAAACCAGAATAGGAACAAAATATGGCACAAACACCGAAGATGGATCGCAAGTTGAAGATAGCACAAACACAGAATTAGGCTCACATGCCAAGATATTTTCATCAAATTTAACATCTCTTATAATAATAATTTCATTGGAATGAGGTTGAAGAATTATGTAACCTTTTACATCTTCAGAATATCCCAAAAAAATGTACTTCTCACTTTTGGGCTGCAATGCTTTCCTTGTCTCATCAAGAATGTGAGTCCATGCTACACTACCAAATACATAGAAGTGGCTTACATCTGGATTAATTTTAGTCCATGCTTCTTCCAGTGTTATATTTTTTAGATCCTTTGTGGGAGTGTTATTTACTATGCAATTTTCACAATTGATGGCTTCCTCCCAATAATCAAGACTTAATCTCTTAGATTGGATCATACAATTAGACATTTATTTTAATGTGTGATTCTTTCTCTCAGCAAAACCATTTTGTTGTGGTGTATATGGAACAGTTTGTTGCATATGAATGCCTTGTGCAATGCAGTAACTTGTAAACTTATTGTTCACATATTCACCTATGAATGCCTTGTGCAATGCAGTAACTTGTAAACTTATTGTTCACATATTCACCTCCATTATTTGTTCTTAACCTTTGAAGTTGATGTCCATATTATTTTTTTACAAGGTCCTTGTAGGCCAAAAAATTCACTCTTAAGTTTTAATAAATAAACCCAAGTGTGTTTAGAGAAGTCATCAATGAAGGTTAAGAAAAACTTGCACCCAGAGAAAAAAGGAGAAGAAAGAGGACCATGCAAATCGATGTGAAAACGTTTCAAAGGGGTTGAGGCATGCCAAGAGGCACGTTTGTCAAAATTGTGTTGATGATTTTTTTCGAGAACAAAACCGGCACAAACACCATCTATGCAAGAAAAAAGAGGAATACTAATCACCATGTGTTGATAACATAGTTGTTGTAGTGAGCGATAGTTTAGATGACCAAACCACTCATGCCAAAGTTTTCTCAAGTCATCGCTATGAGTAACAAAAATTGATGGAAACAATGATGACCCAAAGTTGTCAAACTTGTACATCCTGGTAATATAATCAACAATTCTAGTTGTGAGGACATGCCTAGGATATTTTAAATCCTTGATTACAACTTGGTGAGGTGAAAACTCTACAGTTTTACCTTCACCTAAATGAGTGACCTGATACACTGATAGAAGGTTGCAAGAAAGACTTGGAAAACATAATATGTTGGATAGTTGGTTGTCATTGATGTCAAACCATAGAGAATTCTAGATACCTCAGAGTTGTGGTCGATATTGATGGTGATTTAGTTTTCATTGATGTCAACAAGAGTGGTTGAAGTCAGCGTATGTGATGGGTGCATTTGATGAAGTATACATAAAGCCCCAGAGGTGTGGTCATGAGAACTGAAGTTGTTTTGGGAATAAGGACATGAAGTACAGTGTAAATGCAGGTAACATATTCAAGATGGATAGTCCCTATCATGTCATTTCCAACGGTAGGTGGAACATCATGTAGTTCCTCACGATTGAGGATTTATGAGGTCATGAAGTTGGAAGCCCCAAATATGGGTTAGAAGCTCCTATGGAAGCCCCAAAGATGGGTTAAGAAGCCCATAATTAGTTGCAATTCATTAATGAAAGGGTAAAGTGGTTGTAACAAGAAAGTTCAAGAATCCCTAAAGTTAAGGAAAGAGGTTACTTAGAAAAAGTATATACACACCTCAAGAAGTCACTCATAAGTACATTCACACACACATTCTATTGAATATCTTCTATGTGAGTAAATGATTCTTATATGAGGTAACCAAGGAGATATGAGGATAATTTCAAAGGTAATATGAAGTGAAGAAGGGAAAAATTTCAAGGGAGGATGAAATCTTGTGACGATGTGTTCTAAGGTATGTTATTTAAAGGTCATCTTACCATTTTTTCTATAACTATTTTTCTAGAATGATCCAGATAGCTGAAATTGGAGGAAATTTAGAAGACATGTCAAGGTACATATGGTAAAAATTTCATCTTCTTGGTCGTTGTATTTTTGTAGATACACATTGTGAAAGATAATATTTTTGGCTAGCCCTGAAACTAGTCTCAAACAAGTGTTCCGGGTAAAACAATCATAACTTATTCATAGAGGATTCAAATTCTATGAGACTAGTTGTAATGGAAAGATAATAGTCTGTGGTATCTTTTGTGCTTATTTTAGAATCATATATCAAATATTGAGCATGGGGCATGCTATACATAATCCCTCTCTAGAATAGGCTAAAATTCAGGAAGGTTTTCCATTTTCTCTATAACGTTTGTTCTAAGAAGTTTCAAACCCTGAAATTTTGAGGAGCTGGAAGAAAGATCTCATAGTATCTATTTTTAAAATTTCATACATGTATTCATTACAGGTATGGAGTTATACTTGTTGAAAGTTAGGGTTTGTGACTAATCCATAACTAGTCCTGTGAGACTGAGGTAAAGTTTGTTGAAGATGTTATTCTCTTGGTTATGAAGTTGAGGAAGAGCTATAGGCATGTAATCTTATGTATCAGGTCAACTATAGGATTAGAGGTATGCTTATGTGTTAGTTTTTATTTTTATACTTGTGTTATTATGGTACATGCTTGAGGCATGTCATGGTAATGATTGTGCATGGTACACCTTGATGATGGTATGATACATTGTTAGAGGCACACATTGGATACTTGGCATCCTGTATGGTACATGGTTGATACATGGTATGGTAAAGGTTCTAGTACTTGGTATGGTACATGGTTGATACATGATATGGTATAGGATTATATGCATGGTTGATATAGGTTGATGTACATGGTTGATGTAAATGGTTTGGTGATGGTATTTGTATCCATGTGAGTGGATAAGTAGGTTGGTTATAGTATATCAGTGACAGTGAAAGGTTAGTTGATGTGACAATGGTAGTCATAGGTTGATGTGACAGTGACAGTGGCAGGTTGGTTGATGTAACAATGGAAATGACAAGATGGTTGATGTGATAGTGACAGTGATAGGTTGGTTTATGTGACAGTGATAGTGACAAGTTGGTTGATGTATTGGTGACATTGGCAATAATAGTATCAGTGGTAGTGACAGTGAGTCTACACTTATATTTCAGGGCGACAAGACGGGGCAAGGCAAAGGGGTTGTAGCCTCCTTCTAGTCTGAGACATAGAACTCAGGGAGTTGGATATTTCTTTAGGTTGTAGCTTGAGAATCAGGGGGTTGTATCCTCCTTCTAGTTGGAGCCATAGAATTCATGGAGTTGGAGCTTGTTTCAGGTTGGAGCCTAAGAATCAGGGGGTTGTAGCCTCCTTCTAGTTGGAGCCAGAGATTTCAGGGAGTTGTAGATTTCTTCAAGTTGGAGCCTATAATTAGGGGGTCATATCCTCCTTCAAGTTGTAGCTAGAGAATTGGGATTTTGGTGCTTCCAATAAATGTATTATTTTATATATAAGAAATCATTCTATGGTTTTCTCCCATTTGGGTTTCCACATAAATTATGGTGTATTGTGTATTTGATATGATGTTGTGTATATTTATATGCTCATGATATATTGATGATACATTGATGATATATTGTTGATGAAGTTGACATGTATATATTGTGGTTAAAAGTGGTAAAACTTTCCATATTGATTCACTCCCCCCCCCCTCGGTATTCCAACAATTGGTATCAAAGCAGGTTTCTTCAAGGAAATAGTTTAAACATTGGAAGGAAGATCATGGAGTAGGCTATGTTTGGGGTACCACAATTTGATGGTAAGAATGGTCATAGATATTAAATGTGGAGTATCAGGATGAAAACATTTTTAGAAGCACAAGTGTATGATGTCTGGCAATCAATTGTTATAGGATACAGTGCTACAAAGAAACTGAAGACTACAGCCAAGAAGGAATCGAAAAGAAACAAAAAAATAGAAATGTATTTCTTCTTGGAAGCATTACCTAATTCAGTAAAAGAGAAAGTGGGAAAATGTTCATCAGACAAAGAAATTTGGGAAAGGCTACAAAATAATTATTCAAAGAAATCTCATCTTTTCACAGGGCCAAAGCACATTTATCACAACAAAGAAGAGGTTGAATCCAAACAAGAATAAAAATGATCATCATTTCAAATAGAGTCAAAAGAAGAAGATTGTGAAGAAGGCATATTATATCTTGAAGTATAATTAATCGGTGCTTTAGACGAATTGACAAAATAAAGGAAGAAAAACAAGTCTCTTGAATAATAATTAGTCAAGAAGAACTCTCAAGAAAGTTATAAATAATCCCAATATGTCATCGTGAATCTAAAAGCTCAGCTGGAAGAAGCCAGAAGGATTGAAGAAACATACAAAATTCATATGGAAGAGAAGTAGTGTTTGGAAGACAAAATAACAACACAAAGAAAGGAAGCAGAAAAGAGAGAGAAGATTTTGGCAAATCACCTCAAGGAAATATCTGAGGATTTAAACTGGCTTGAAGCATAATTCAGTCAACAAGGAAAAGGACTTGAAGAACAAATCATCTCCTTGAAAAATCAACTTGAGGAAGAAAAGAGAATGGAATAAGTCATGAAGATTCAGATGATGAAGAAAGAAGAATAGGTTGAGAAGTTTGAAGAAGAAATTGTCACGTTGAGATTTGAAATTGCCAAACTCAGTAATAATGTTGAAGAGAGAGAAACATCCACATCATGAGTAAAGAATGTTTAAAAGAAGCACTCCAGGTTTACAGAAAGGAAGAATGAAGAGAAGGGTAAGAGTTATGCAGAAGTACTCAAAGGAATGAATCATGATCAACAAGAATCAAAGAAGAATGAGTATAATAGAGATACATATTCAACAAGACCTTCCACATTCAAGTAGAAAAGAAGATTCAATCAGGATGAAGGAATCAACAGAACAAAATATCATGATCAACCAAGGAAGGAATTTAGAAGGACTACACCACAAAGAAGATCATTCACTCCCAGGTATGTAAATTTCTTTTATGGTCATTATTTTAATTGTACTAACTTTGGACATAAAACTGCAAATTGCAAGGCTTATGGAAGAAATGTTCAAGCAAGAAATGCATATGTAACTCCATATAATATCGAATGCTACAAATTCCATAACTATGGACATATAGCTCATGATTGTAGAATCATGATGGATACCTCTATGAAAGAGAACATTTATATCATATATAAGAAGGTTTGGAAAAGAAAACAAGAACATGTAAAGAAAGAACATATGAATGAAGGACACCCAGAAGTCATACTCTCAAGATTGGAAATACTATGAGATCAGGACAAATCTATAGGTAAAAAGGAAGATGTTAGATATAGGAAGATTTTGAGAAGAAATGAAAAACAATAAGAACAAGTGAATGAATACCAAGTCCCAGAGATCACAGGATGTGCAGTAGTGCAAGAAAGAAAACAAGAGCAGGTGAATAAAATACATGCCAAAGAAATTGTACTCTCAGGAATTGTAGTGAAAGATCATAATGAATCCATAGGAAAAAAGGAAGAACTCAGAGTTCAGAGAGATGATGAGTCTACATATGAAGAGGAATATTACTCTGCATTAGGTAGGATTCCCCCATTGTACTGATGCATCCAACTTGGAGACTCCTAGTAAATATGAATATTGAATAAGGGGAGTCGATGCAGTAGATACTACATATCAAAGAACCATTCATCGAGCAATTTGAAGTATTTGCAAAGACAAATTCAGAGCAATCGGATAGAAAAAAGTACAAAATGACAAATTGATCGATTGAGAAGTAGTGTTTCTATGCCAATATTAGAGGAATATCATTGACACACTTTCCAGGAAGGGATATTTTAATTTCATGATGTATTGAGATTAGTGGACATATTTGATTCAGTCTGAAAAACAGGGATATGTGATGATCAACTGCAACAGAGAAGCCTTCATAATAGTACTATGACAAATGTCTCAACATTGTATATAGTTTAGTAGCAAAGTTATGGATATTTTGTGACATACAGATAGAGATTGATTTACGAGATCATTGGAAGGTCTAGACAGATATATGACAGAGCATGTCTACAATTGGAATCATCAGCAGAAATTATATCATCAAAAGGAAATATTTGAACAGTATGGTCAAGTGAACATGACAAGTAAATGAATATTTGAAGTCAATAAATTTTGAATGCTTTTTATATATGTCATAGAATTACAAGATGAAACACCAATGGACAATGAGAAACACTGGAAGAGAGGAAAGGAAACACATACAGGAAGTCTCATATTATTCTACATCCTGTAGAGAAATCAAGGGAAGATAAATCATCAGAGAAAGAGATCCAAAAAGGAAGATCAGTAGCATGCAAATAGGGGGAGACATATCGACAGGGGGAGTTATCCATTTTCCCATGATTTCAAAGGGAGAGAAATCGAGAGATCAGAAGAGAGAGAGTCAAGAACATGATGTCAAAGAAGGTATACTTTCAAGGGGAGTCACTCTTTTCTATCAAAAGAGAAGAGTAATGTGGAAAGAAACATGAGGACATAAACATGTGAAGAGAAAGAATAGACACATGAATATAGAGGGAGCAACCCCAAGGAGAGACAACATTTTCCATTGATGTCAAGGGGGGGGAGAGAGAAACATTAATGAGGAGAAATGGTCACAAGGGGAGGATGAATATTGGAGTATGAGTATTTCCATAAATGTTGGTTTTTCCATCAATTCCAAAGGGGGAGATTTTTGGACAGTTGGTTTTCATTGATGTCAACCCTTAGAGAATTTGAGATACCCCAGAGTTGTGGTCGAGATTGATGGTGAGTTGGTTTTAATTGATGTCAAAAAGAGTGGTTGATGTTAGCAGATGTGATGGGTTCATTTGATATATTCTACATGAAACCTTGGAGATGTGGTCATGAGACCTGAAGTTGTTTGAGGAATAAGAACATAAAGGACAGTGTAAATGTAGGTATCACATTCTTAGATGGATAGTCCTCATCATGTGATTTCCAACGGTAGATGGAACATCATGTATTTCCTCACGATTGAGGAGTTATGAGATTATTAAGTTGGAAGCCCCAAATACAGGTTGAGAAGCCCTTATGGAAGCCCCAAATATGGGTTAAGAATTCCCTAATTGGTTACAAGTAATTAATGAAAGGGTAAAATGGTTGTAATGAGAAATTTCAAGAATCCCTAAAGTTAAGGAAAGAGGTTACTTAGAAAAAGTATATATACACCTCAGGAAGTCACTCGTAAGTACATTCACACACACATTATATTGAATATATTCTATGTGAGTAAGTGATTCTTATATAAGGTAACCAAGGATATCTGAGGTGAATTTCAGAGGGAATATGAAGTGAAGAAGGAAGAAATTCCAAGGGAGGATGAAGTCTTGTGATGATGTATTCTAAGGTATGTTATTTAAAGGTCAGCTTACCATTTTCATTATAATTTATTTTCTAGAATGATTTAGATAGAAAACATTGGAGGAGGTTGAGAATACATGCCATGCTACCTTTGGTAAAAACTCTTATGGGTCATTGTATTTTGGAAGATAAACTCTGTGGAAGATAGGGTTTTTGGCTAGTCCTGAAACTAGTCTCAAACAGGTGTTTCGGGTAAAAAAATGATAATGTCTTCATAGATGATCCAAATTATGTGAGACCAATTAAAATAGAAATATAACAATCTGTAGTATGTTGTGTGTATGTTTCAGAATCAGATATCAAATATTGAGCATGAGGCATGCTGTACAATTTCTCTCACTAGAATATGCTAAAATTCAGGAAAGTTTTTTCATTTTCGCTATAACTTCTATTTTGTGAAGTTTCAGACCTTGAAATTTTTAGGATCTGGAATAAATATCTCATAGTATCTATGGTTAAAATTGCATACATTTATTCATTACAAGTACGGAGTTATGCTTGTTGAAAGTTAGGGTTGGTGACAAATCCAAAAATAATCCAATGAGACTGAGGTAAAGTTTGATGAAGATGTTATTATCTTGTTGTTGAAGTTGAGGAAGAGATACAGGTCTGTAATATTGTGTAACAGGTCAGCTATAGGATTATAGGTATGCATGCTTATGTGTTAGTTTTTATGGTTATGCTTATGTTTTTATTGTACATTTTTAGGCATGCCATGGTAGTGATTGTGCATGGTACACCTTAGTGATGGTATGATAAATTTTTAGATTAACATCTTGGATACTTGGCATATGGTATGGTACAGGTTCTAGTACTTGGTATGGTACAGGGTTGATACATGGTATGGTACAGGTTGATGTGCATGGTTGATGCATGGTTGATACAGGTTGATGTACATGGTTGATGATTGATGTGCATGGTTGATGATTGATGTGAACGGTTGATCTACATGGTTTGATGATGGTATTTATATCCATGTGAGTGGATCATTTGGTTGGTGATAGTATATCAATGAAAGTGACAGTGACAGTGATAGTGACAGGCTAGTTGATGTGACAGTGGTAGTCACAGGTTGATGTGACAATGACATGTTGGTTGATGTGACTATGACAGTGACAGGTTGGTTGATGTGACAGTGACAATGATAGGTTGGTTGAAGTGACAATGATAGGGATAGGTTGGTTGATGTATTGGTGACATTAACAATGAGTCTACACTTATATTTTAGGGCAGAAGGATGGTGCAAGGAAAGGGGGTTGTATCATCCTTCTGGTTAGAGTCGGAGAACTCGGGGAGTTGGAGCTTCCTTCAAGTTGGAGCCTAATAATTAGGGGGTTGTAGCCTCCTTATAGTTGAATCCAAATAATTTAGGGAGTTGGAGCTTCCTTCAGGTTGGATCCTGAGAATCAGGGGGTTGGAGTCTCCTTCTGGTTGGAACCAAAGAACTCAAGGAGTTGTAGCTTCCTTAAGGTTGGAGCCTGTAAATAGGGGGTCATAGCCTTCTTCCAGCAATTGGAGAATTGGGAAGTTAATTCTTCCAATGAATATATTATTTGATATATAAGAAACCATTACATGGTTTTATCCCATTTGGGTTTCCACGTAAATTATAATGTATGGTGTATTTGATGTGATGTTGTTTATGTTTATACACTCATGTTATATTGATGATACAATGATGAATATTTTTGATGAAGTTGACATTTATATATTTTGGTTAAAAGTGGTAAAAGTGCTCATACTGATTCAACCCCCCCTGTCATTATTCCAATATAATGCATCATTGAAACGACCATTATCTACCTGAATTTTTCCAAACATACAACACTAAGAGATATATGATCACCAATAAATATTTTCTTGGTGTTACATTCATTAAGAGAATGAAAGATGGATTTATCCTTATCTATATGAAAAGATGCTTCAGAATCAATAATCCACTCATTATAAGAAGAAATATAAATTGCATTAAAAGAGAAACTAGAAAAAGAAAGTGTGTGTCCATGAGAATAAGAAGAATAAGAATCAGTAGTGATGTTGTTCTTCTTCATTGTTGCTTCTAAGGCTTCCATATTTTTAAAACATTTAGACTCCATGTGACTATCTTTCCCACAAAATTTGCAATGTCTTTCATTCTTCTTACTTTTGTATTTTTCTCCTTTGTCACTATTACGAGCATAAGAAGACAAAGAGGGTTTGGGACCCTTGTTTTTCTTGTTGTTTTGGAGAGTATGTTACTTCTTAGGTTCTTGGATTTATCTTTCTTCTAGGACACTAAGTATTTTTTCGATGTAACTGCAGTGTTGATCAATCCAAGTTGCACAAGATTATATTTCTCTCGAATCAGATCAACACAAAAAGACTCAAGAGAGGGTTCTTTATAAGCACTCCCTAGAGCTTCCCTGGTGGCATAAAAGGTAGATAAAAATACAAAGTATTCACTACCAATCTTGGAAATAATAACATATATTCATCGATATTCCTTCATGTCTAGTTTCCAGTCTATACATAAAAGTGTAAGTGTTTTGAACTTATATAAGTAATATTCAATGCAAGAAAATCATTGGGACTTAACATCATTAACTAATTTTCTAACCAGTGGGCTCAAATAATATTGTATTTACCAAACATGACTTGACGTTTTTCCCAAGCTTCATCGAGGGCATCAATTCCATGAAGGTGAAACCTTGAATTAGGAGAGATGAAAGTTATTATTAGTCCACATGATTCATCGCTCTAATGATCTCATTTGAATTTTTTTCATCATCTTTGGATTATTTTTCTTTTGCCAAGGTAATATGATACAATCCTTTACTTCTTAGTACATCCTCCATATGGTATTTCCATGAGAAGTAGTTGGTACTAGTAAGCAAAAGATAATTGGGAGAATTCATATTAAAATATGTAAAGAATATGAATTTAAAGGCTAAAACTGATGGTCTAGATGGAAATCTCTATAAACTTAGGATGTTTAAAAAAATGGCATTGAAAACAGACCTTGGATGTGAAAGTTATGTCATTTTGAAAAAAGGAAAAAATGGTAACCAAAGAGCCACGTGGAAAGTAGAAGTTGGTCCATGTGGTGATGCTCCTCCTTCACTAAATTTCTTATAAAGTCACTTTTATAAATAATTTGTTTATGAAGTGATCCACTTTTATAAAATTAGCGGGAATCACTTTTACAATGAAGTTAGTTTGTAAATTAAAGTTACGTGCAAAAAGTAACTAAAAAAAATATTAAATCTACTTTATAGTGATTCACTTTTATAATTTAAGTGAAATGCACTTTAATACGAATAAATTAACCTTTTCCAAAAAGTAACAAAAAAAAGACTTGAACTCAAGGCCTCTTACTAAATAAAGAAAATTTCAACCAAGTGAGCTAGTGCAAAACATATTATAATCTTAAGAAGGAGGATGGGGGTTGTTTTTGTGGTGGTGTTGGTGTTGGTGCTGCTGCGTTCTAAAGAAAAAACTATTTTCATGTGTTCACACAGGAAAAAACATATTTCTCGACAACAAAAAGGGTTAGATCTCGATTAGATTACTCGGAAAATGAAAATTTTCTCTCTATTTCTTATTTGTCGAGATCACACAAAGCACACAGAAAAGAGCATACATAGACAAGAAAACACTTTCTACTATCTTTCTAATTTTCTAAGATCACAAAGAGAATAGGGAAAAAACTATACACAAATTGAAAAGAGTAGAAACCCAGAAACAAAAAATAAAACCAAAATATTATCTCTGTAAAAAATCAAAAGGGGCATATATAGGATTTATACCTTCTAATCTGACTGAAATGGTCATATATTAGAAAAAAAATAAACTTTTTTGAGTGAAAAGAAAAGCATTCCTAACTGAAATGAGTGCTCTAGATTGATGCAGGAGCATCCTCAACAAAGTTCACATGGAAAGATAGCACAACGCCTAGCGTGCCTCTTTGAATAAATTTTGAATTTTAAAAGATAGTGTATCTCAGAAATCTTCTGAATGAATGACAAATCAAATAAGTCTTAATGGTAGGAGGCTGAATGATCACGTAAGATCGGGGGAGATCAGATTTTCCTTTATTTTAATTGATTTTGATATAGATTTGGAACATTCACCTTAATTGTCTGTCACACACGTTTATTGTAACATGACTTAATTAGTTGTAAGATTTTAATTTGATAAGATGGGTAGTCGGAGGGAACCCTAGGAGATCTCTTCTAAAAGTAGATGCATTGTACGCCCAAATGAGGCTATTGTGAATTAGGAGGAGGTTGTTGTGATTTAGTTGTTGAATTTAGTTGTTGTTTTTATCATAGTTGTACCCATTTACATTTGAATGAATATAACAGAGGGGTATTGACCCAATGTGAGGTGTTTTTGTTGCTTATATCTTCAACGTTATTTTGTGTTTTCATGAATGTATGAGTTATATTGTTGAATGTATGGATCTGTGAAGCACTAGATAAGTTTCAATTGTTTATCTTCCTTGAGTTCATGCAAGGGGTGCATATTGTCCGCAAGGAGTGCGTTGACAGAGTATATTTCGACTCAAAAGATCAGAAGAGGTAATGTTAAGATTTGTAAGCAAGGTGTGTTTATTATCTGCAAGGAGTGCGTTGACAGAGTCTTTCGACTCAGAAGCTCAGGAGGAGTAACTTAAATTATTTGCAAAGAGCGCAAAGGAACCTCATAAGGATTGTGTGTGTAGGCTGAAACACACTAAATATCACATTGTTCATGAGGAGAAATCGAGTCATGTAAGAAGACCTGTTGCAAGGTTTGCACAGGATCAAATTCGACTAAGTGTCGAAGAAAACCCTCAAGGGAGTTAGAGGTTCAAAGAAAGAAAAAGTTCCAGAAAGTTGGCAGGAGAAGCCTTTAAGAAGGATAATTTTCTAATTGTTTTCAAATTGAGTGGTCAAGATCCAGTCAGGAGGACACGAGATTGTTCTGGACCATCTAATCTGGGAAATTTTCACAAAATTTAGTCATGAAGACTTTCGGCACTTCATGGTCTGGAGTGTTTTGAAGTATTGAGGAGTGACATCGCCGAAGTCTGAAATCATGAAGTGATCCTAGCCGTTGGCTGTGAGGAGGATACGTGGTAGTGGATAAGTGAGTTCGAAAGGTAGAGCTCTGGGAGTCTTACGCAGAGAAAAAGTTGATTTTTCATGAATTCATGAAGGGCAGGGAAATATGGACCGTCAGATCCGAGGAGGACACATGGAGCATGGAGATTTATTGTGGAGGTTTGATACTCCAGGAGAAAGAATGTTGAAGGAGTGTTGACCATAGGTCAACCGAAGTGGAACAAGGAGCAATCTCGATCGTAGATTGAGGTGAGAACGTGGCGCTCATCCTATAGCTTCAGAGAGGAAGCACTTCGAGAGAGATAATGTGTTGAAATGGTTGGAAACCCAAAAGCCAAAATTCTAAAGGAGATCACCACCATTGGTTGTCAAAGGGATGCGCAAACCGTAGATCTAGTTCTGGGTAGTTTCGTCAATTCGGATTTCTCATGAAAAGAGATCTGCTACATCAAAGGTAGTTGAATATCGAACTTATGAAGTGCTTAGGAGATTGAGCCCTACGTCACAACCCAAGGTTGCATGTGGAAAAGGGCTAGCGAAAAGGAATTACCACCTGAAACTTATAATTTTAAAGGTGCTAAGGAAAGGTTTGGCATGTTTACAATTGGGAGTGCACTTTTCATTGATGGCAAGAACAAAAATGGAAAATAGGAAATCAAGGAAGAACAGCAGCAGCAATGGCAAGAGAAGGTTTGGAGGCTGAAACCTTTGAAATACTTAGAAAACCCTTCTAAGTCGAAAGACATCGTAATATCGGGAGGAGGAGCGATAGTGGTCATCAGATCAGTGTCCAGACAAGAGGAGCATGCAGAAATATTGAGTCGTTGATCTGAGAACATGATCAATGAACAACATATAGTTCAGGTCTAAAGAAATAGGAGTTTACACTCCTCAAAGTTTGAGATTTGAAATCTCCGGAATGTAAATTTTTGTCAATCGTCAGATCTGGAGATCATACAACGACCGTTAGATCCAGTGGAGCTGCAAGGAGGATAATCCCAAGAGTCATTCAACACTCCAAAACTTCAAAGGAATCCTGGTTGTTGGAGCTAGAGGACATGTGGCAACAAATAAAGCAAATTCGCATAATCACGAATTGGAAGAACTGCGTCGACCAGTCATCAGACATCGCAAAGTTTGAAATTGCAATTTGATCTCAGTCATTGGTTGGCTGGAGAGATATGACCATTATATCATGGTAGACCATGTCAGCAAGGATAGGTGGAAGACTACATCATAAAGGACACATGGCATGATCAGACAATGACAAGTGTCAAGTTGATTCGTCATTTCACGTACGTGGAAATCACAAATCCGAGTGACACGTGGTAGCTTCTCAACTCATGAAACATCATCGATTGACACAAGATTTATGTCACTCCAGGAGTTTTTATTCGATATTTTTACCATCAACACTCTCCCAAAGTCCTGAAGGATGAAGTCTCGGGGCAGAGGATAGCCATCGGATCACTAAGAAATATCGACCGTTGATCTGATATGAAACATTTTGGAGTTTCACGAGTTGATATATTCAAGGAAACTCACAGTAGGAAATTGTGAAACATGAAATCACGATTTAATCACATTCGTTGATCAGAGGGAGATACCTCGACTGTTGATCTGATATGAATCCATTTCAGAGTTTCACGTATCGATATTTTGGATACAACACAGTGATGAAATCGGCCAGAGAACTAGAGGAGCTACAAGGTGATTGCCAGAGGATATGAAGAGATTCGAGGCAACTGCCAGTGGAATGAAGACTAATCAGAGAGAAAATTGACAGATGGAAAAGTGTCAAAGTCTATAACTACAACAGAGAGGATAAATCTCGACTATGACAGAGAAGACAAAGAGTCGCACCACTAGAGAAGGAAAATAATCTCAGGATAAACCAATGATGATGAACAGAATTAGTGTAACCACCAAAGAATACGATGGGTTGCATGGATGATATGAAAAGGGACATGGTATGATAAATATGCATGGAACAGAGAGGATATAAAATAGCTTTAGCAGTGAATTATTCATGTGAGAAAAAGCAGGCTATGTGCAGCAGCTGAAACACATAGAAGAGGTGTAGTGCATAGAATAGAAATGCATATCTGAGAGAGAGACAAAGGAAGGAGAGGTGCAGGCACATAGATAGAGAATAAGAACATAAATCTCAAAGAAGAATGCAAGCAGGAAGACATTGATGCAGGCAGATCATAGCAGTGCAGCAGAATGGTGATGAGATTGGTAAGCTATAGATAAACATTGTATCACTGTAATAAGTTTCAGTAACGATTTTTTTCTAATCAGGTTGGAAGGGAGGTTCTAGGGAGGACTGTTGTCCTCTGAGTTTCAAGTGGGTGCTTGAACACATGGAGTTGTAGCTTCCATCCGATTGTATCCAGAGAAACCAGGGTGGTAGGGTGGTGCAAAGGGAGAACATTGGTTCTCTGATATATAGGTTGGTGCTTCCATCCAGTTGGTGTTGGAACACTCAGGGAGTTGGTGCTTCGTTCTAGTGGGTGCTATAGAAACTAGAGAGTTGGTGCTCTCAGCAAGTAGAAGCTTGAAAAACAGAGGTGGTAGCCTCATTATGAGTTGGTGCTCATAAGAATGATAATGTACAGAAATAATTATCATATCAAGAAGAAGAGGTTTTCTCCCTTTATGGTTTTCCTCAGGAAATATTTGTCTCTGTATATTTCATCTATGTGATTGATGTTGAATATTCTATTGTTGCATTATTCTGATTTTCATTGAGTGTTCTGTAAAGAGTTTAAATGGGTATAATTGTTTAAGCACAGTAACAATTGATTCACCCCCCCCCTCTCAGTTTCCCAACAATTGGTATCAGAGTCGACACCTTTAATCTAAGGGTAGAACCTAGAGCTTAAACATGACTAGCCATGAAGGAACTTCAACCAACAAGGCCCCTCTATTCAATGGAACAAACATTGCCTTCTGGAAAGTTAGGATGAGAACCTACATAATGGCTTTAGGTGCAGTTGTCCGGGATGTGGTAGAGACTGGTTATGTAAAGCTAGTTATACTAGCTAATAAGGATGACAAGCTAGAATTCATCTTCAATGCTAAGGCTATGAATGTTATTCTAAGTGAGCTTGTAGAAGAAGAATTTGTAAAGGTTATGAATTTTGAAACTGCCAAAGACATGTGGGACAAACTCATTAGCAGTTATGAAGGTAATGAGAAGGTAAAATATGTCAAGCTTCAAACCTAGAGAGTACAATTTGAACAACTATAGATGAAATAATATGAAACTATTGAGAAGTACTTTCTGAGAGTTGAAGAACTAGTAAATGCAATGAAATCACTTGGTGAAAAAATTGAGCAACCCTCTTTAGTTCATAAAATTTTGAGATCTCTGCCAGATAGGTTCAACCCAAATGTCTCAACTATAGAAGACCTAATGATTTAAAGATTTGGATTTTGATCAAATTCTAGGAATGTTGACTACATTTGAAATGAGAATAGTTAAAGATAAACCCACCTCTAGAGAAGCATATTTTAAAGAAGACAAGAATGAGGATTTTCATCTTGATGAAATTGAAGCAAAATCCATGAGAAGACTAAAGAAAGGATCAGGCAAGTATCAAGGCAATTTTCCCTTCAAATGTTTTAATTGTGGAAGGATAGGTCACTTTGCATATAAGTGTCCATACAAGAAGAAGGACCAGAACTCTGAAGGTGAAGAGAAGTATAAATCCAAGAGATTTGATATAAAGAAAAGTTTATGTGTAAACAATGATGATTCTTCAAGAGACAAAGATAGTGATTTTGATGGTGAAGATAAGGTTAATGACTTTGTGCTTATGGACAAAGAGGATTATGTTAATCAAAACACAGGAAGTGATGTTAGTGATGAAGAAGTTGTGGTTGATATGGAAGGTGAACTAATCAATGTCTTAGAAGAGATTAACAAACTCAGACTCGAGAAGAGAAAACAAAAACAATTGTTGATGTAGTTTGAAAAGAATACTAAAAACCCTAATGAAGACTTTGCCCTGCTAAAAGTGGAATTAGAAGAGGCAAAGAAAATCGAAGACATTCTAAAATAGCTTTTATCAGAAAAGAAGGCAAGATGTGAAGCTCTGGAAGAAGAAGTAGTGAAAACTAGGAAAGAGTTGGAGAAGTTTCAAGCCTTGTATCATCAGAATCTGTCAAGTATCAAAGCCTTGGAAGGATTGGCTGCCATTCTGAATCAACAAAGGAATCCAAAGTTGAAAACAGGTTTTGGTTATGAAGAGGGATCAATTAGTGGTCAAACAAACAACAAATAACCCATCAAGTTTGTCAAATCTACAACCAATGACAATAACAAACCTGTAGAAACAAAAGGAGATACTCAGTTGCCTAGGAGAAGTAAAGAAAAAGGTACCAGAACTGAAACTATAGAAAAGATAAATAATACACCCTCTACTCAAAGAAAACATCAACATGGAAGAAATTGACCTACTCAAAGAAGACAACCATTTTCCAAGTAGAAAGGATTTCTCTATGGATATTGTTTTTTATGTTCTAACATTGTTCATAAAGTTGTGAACTATTCTTTAAGATTTAGATATGAACAATCAAGACACTCAAGGTATAGATATCTGCCACAACAAAGAATGAGACAGCCAAGTAATAAACAACCACAGACTTCAAATCATGTGATGGCTAGGAAAAACACATAGGTTAAGCATAACAATCATTATGATCCTTTATTCAATGAACTAGAATGTTATACCTGTCATAATTATGGACATACAACTGTTGATTGTTGCTTAAGGAACTATGAACCAGATTTGAATCCCTCTGCTAAAAATGTCAAGGTTTGGAAGAAGAAATAAAGTGACAATTGTGGATTAGTGTTGTCAGCTCAAAGACAAAAGATCCCTTGGTATATAGACAGTGGATGCTCCAAGCACATGACTGGAGACAAGGATAATTTTTTGTCTATAAGTAAAAGAAAAACAGAAATGTAACCTTTGGAAATGATGAACCAGGTGAAACCGAGGGTAAAGGGATGGTGAGCTTAAATAATGGAAAAGGAAAATCCCAGGATGTCCTTCTTGTAGATGGACCGAAACATAATTTTCTCAGTGTAAGTTAGATGTGTGACAGAGGATGTGAAGTGATGTTCATTTCCAAAGATTGTAAGATAAAGCTTGTAAACTCAAGACAAGTGATGGCTAAAGGCATAAGGACTGAAAGTAATGTATATGTGCTAAAAGAATATAGAGAAGAGTGTCATCTAAGCAAACATGATGAGAGTTGGTTATGGCATAGGAGACTTGGACAACTAAACTTTGACCACTTAATCAAGCTCAAAAATATTGAGGCAGTAAAGATCTTCCAAGAATATCAAAGCCACAAGATTATGTGTGTAAACCCTACCAAGTAGGAAATCTAACTAGGACACGGTTTAAATACAAGAGCTCTACTTCAATAGATAAACCACTCCAACTAGTTCATATGGATTTATGTGGAACATCAAGATAGGAAGGCACGGGGAAAGAAAACTATTTCATGCTGATCATTGATGATTACTCCAGACTTACTTGGGTTGCCTTTCTCAAAGAAAAAGCTAAAGCATTTGAGAAATTTAAAATATTTAAAGCCTTAACTAAGAATCAAACAAGCAATAGGTTAAAGGAAGTAAGGTCAAATAGAGGAGGAGAATTTATGTCAAGTTATTTCAAGGAATTTTGTGATAAACATGGGATAAAGAGAGAATACACAATCCCAAGAACTCCACAACAAAATGGAGTAGTTGAGAGGCAAAACAGAACAGTGCAGCAAATGGCTAGGGAAATGATGAATGAGAAGAACATTGGTCAAACCTACTGGGTAGAAGCAATACACACAGCAGTCCATGTTCTTAACAAAGCCCACCTCAGACCACACAATGACAAGACACCTTATGAACTGTGGTATGGAAGACTTGCTTCAATCAAACACTTCAAATTCTTTGGGAGTAAGTGTTACGTAAATAATAATAATGAAGACCTTGGCAAGTATGATGACAGGGTTGATGAAGGCATATTCTTAGGATATGCTACAAATAGTAAAGGATACATATGTTATAATAAGAGGTTGCATAAATTAGTTGATTGCATTAATGTAAAGGTTGATGAAGGAGTCTCAGAAATAGAGGTGAGCAATAATGAGCCTGCTACAGAAAACACAGTTGAAGATGAA
>ML793322.1:234571-252426 GCA_009831015.1 Picea engelmannii | reverse complement strand
GACTACACCACAAAGAAGATCATTCACTCCCAGGTATGTAAATTTCTTTTATGGTCATTATTTTAATTGTACTAACTTTGGACATAAAACTGCAAATTGCAAGGCTTATGGAAGAAATGTTCAAGCAAGAAATGCATATGTAACTCCATATAATATCGAATGCTACAAATTCCATAACTATGGACATATAGCTCATGATTGTAGAATCATGATGGATACCTCTATGAAAGAGAACATTTATATCATATATAAGAAGGTTTGGAAAAGAAAACAAGAACATGTAAAGAAAGAACATATGAATGAAGGACACCCAGAAGTCATACTCTCAAGATTGGAAATACTATGAGATCAGGACAAATCTATAGGTAAAAAGGAAGATGTTAGATATAGGAAGATTTTGAGAAGAAATGAAAAACAATAAGAACAAGTGAATGAATACCAAGTCCCAGAGATCACAGGATGTGCAGTAGTGCAAGAAAGAAAACAAGAGCAGGTGAATAAAATACATGCCAAAGAAATTGTACTCTCAGGAATTGTAGTGAAAGATCATAATGAATCCATAGGAAAAAAGGAAGAACTCAGAGTTCAGAGAGATGATGAGTCTACATATGAAGAGGAATATTACTCTGCATTAGGTAGGATTCCCCCATTGTACTGATGCATCCAACTTGGAGACTCCTAGTAAATATGAATATTGAATAAGGGGAGTCGATGCAGTAGATACTACATATCAAAGAACCATTCATCGAGCAATTTGAAGTATTTGCAAAGACAAATTCAGAGCAATCGGATAGAAAAAAGTACAAAATGACAAATTGATCGATTGAGAAGTAGTGTTTCTATGCCAATATTAGAGGAATATCATTGACACACTTTCCAGGAAGGGATATTTTAATTTCATGATGTATTGAGATTAGTGGACATATTTGATTCAGTCTGAAAAACAGGGATATGTGATGATCAACTGCAACAGAGAAGCCTTCATAATAGTACTATGACAAATGTCTCAACATTGTATATAGTTTAGTAGCAAAGTTATGGATATTTTGTGACATACAGATAGAGATTGATTTACGAGATCATTGGAAGGTCTAGACAGATATATGACAGAGCATGTCTACAATTGGAATCATCAGCAGAAATTATATCATCAAAAGGAAATATTTGAACAGTATGGTCAAGTGAACATGACAAGTAAATGAATATTTGAAGTCAATAAATTTTGAATGCTTTTTATATATGTCATAGAATTACAAGATGAAACACCAATGGACAATGAGAAACACTGGAAGAGAGGAAAGGAAACACATACAGGAAGTCTCATATTATTCTACATCCTGTAGAGAAATCAAGGGAAGATAAATCATCAGAGAAAGAGATCCAAAAAGGAAGATCAGTAGCATGCAAATAGGGGGAGACATATCGACAGGGGGAGTTATCCATTTTCCCATGATTTCAAAGGGAGAGAAATCGAGAGATCAGAAGAGAGAGAGTCAAGAACATGATGTCAAAGAAGGTATACTTTCAAGGGGAGTCACTCTTTTCTATCAAAAGAGAAGAGTAATGTGGAAAGAAACATGAGGACATAAACATGTGAAGAGAAAGAATAGACACATGAATATAGAGGGAGCAACCCCAAGGAGAGACAACATTTTCCATTGATGTCAAGGGGGGGGAGAGAGAAACATTAATGAGGAGAAATGGTCACAAGGGGAGGATGAATATTGGAGTATGAGTATTTCCATAAATGTTGGTTTTTCCATCAATTCCAAAGGGGGAGATTTTTGGACAGTTGGTTTTCATTGATGTCAACCCTTAGAGAATTTGAGATACCCCAGAGTTGTGGTCGAGATTGATGGTGAGTTGGTTTTAATTGATGTCAAAAAGAGTGGTTGATGTTAGCAGATGTGATGGGTTCATTTGATATATTCTACATGAAACCTTGGAGATGTGGTCATGAGACCTGAAGTTGTTTGAGGAATAAGAACATAAAGGACAGTGTAAATGTAGGTATCACATTCTTAGATGGATAGTCCTCATCATGTGATTTCCAACGGTAGATGGAACATCATGTATTTCCTCACGATTGAGGAGTTATGAGATTATTAAGTTGGAAGCCCCAAATACAGGTTGAGAAGCCCTTATGGAAGCCCCAAATATGGGTTAAGAATTCCCTAATTGGTTACAAGTAATTAATGAAAGGGTAAAATGGTTGTAATGAGAAATTTCAAGAATCCCTAAAGTTAAGGAAAGAGGTTACTTAGAAAAAGTATATATACACCTCAGGAAGTCACTCGTAAGTACATTCACACACACATTATATTGAATATATTCTATGTGAGTAAGTGATTCTTATATAAGGTAACCAAGGATATCTGAGGTGAATTTCAGAGGGAATATGAAGTGAAGAAGGAAGAAATTCCAAGGGAGGATGAAGTCTTGTGATGATGTATTCTAAGGTATGTTATTTAAAGGTCAGCTTACCATTTTCATTATAATTTATTTTCTAGAATGATTTAGATAGAAAACATTGGAGGAGGTTGAGAATACATGCCATGCTACCTTTGGTAAAAACTCTTATGGGTCATTGTATTTTGGAAGATAAACTCTGTGGAAGATAGGGTTTTTGGCTAGTCCTGAAACTAGTCTCAAACAGGTGTTTCGGGTAAAAAAATGATAATGTCTTCATAGATGATCCAAATTATGTGAGACCAATTAAAATAGAAATATAACAATCTGTAGTATGTTGTGTGTATGTTTCAGAATCAGATATCAAATATTGAGCATGAGGCATGCTGTACAATTTCTCTCACTAGAATATGCTAAAATTCAGGAAAGTTTTTTCATTTTCGCTATAACTTCTATTTTGTGAAGTTTCAGACCTTGAAATTTTTAGGATCTGGAATAAATATCTCATAGTATCTATGGTTAAAATTGCATACATTTATTCATTACAAGTACGGAGTTATGCTTGTTGAAAGTTAGGGTTGGTGACAAATCCAAAAATAATCCAATGAGACTGAGGTAAAGTTTGATGAAGATGTTATTATCTTGTTGTTGAAGTTGAGGAAGAGATACAGGTCTGTAATATTGTGTAACAGGTCAGCTATAGGATTATAGGTATGCATGCTTATGTGTTAGTTTTTATGGTTATGCTTATGTTTTTATTGTACATTTTTAGGCATGCCATGGTAGTGATTGTGCATGGTACACCTTAGTGATGGTATGATAAATTTTTAGATTAACATCTTGGATACTTGGCATATGGTATGGTACAGGTTCTAGTACTTGGTATGGTACAGGGTTGATACATGGTATGGTACAGGTTGATGTGCATGGTTGATGCATGGTTGATACAGGTTGATGTACATGGTTGATGATTGATGTGCATGGTTGATGATTGATGTGAACGGTTGATCTACATGGTTTGATGATGGTATTTATATCCATGTGAGTGGATCATTTGGTTGGTGATAGTATATCAATGAAAGTGACAGTGACAGTGATAGTGACAGGCTAGTTGATGTGACAGTGGTAGTCACAGGTTGATGTGACAATGACATGTTGGTTGATGTGACTATGACAGTGACAGGTTGGTTGATGTGACAGTGACAATGATAGGTTGGTTGAAGTGACAATGATAGGGATAGGTTGGTTGATGTATTGGTGACATTAACAATGAGTCTACACTTATATTTTAGGGCAGAAGGATGGTGCAAGGAAAGGGGGTTGTATCATCCTTCTGGTTAGAGTCGGAGAACTCGGGGAGTTGGAGCTTCCTTCAAGTTGGAGCCTAATAATTAGGGGGTTGTAGCCTCCTTATAGTTGAATCCAAATAATTTAGGGAGTTGGAGCTTCCTTCAGGTTGGATCCTGAGAATCAGGGGGTTGGAGTCTCCTTCTGGTTGGAACCAAAGAACTCAAGGAGTTGTAGCTTCCTTAAGGTTGGAGCCTGTAAATAGGGGGTCATAGCCTTCTTCCAGCAATTGGAGAATTGGGAAGTTAATTCTTCCAATGAATATATTATTTGATATATAAGAAACCATTACATGGTTTTATCCCATTTGGGTTTCCACGTAAATTATAATGTATGGTGTATTTGATGTGATGTTGTTTATGTTTATACACTCATGTTATATTGATGATACAATGATGAATATTTTTGATGAAGTTGACATTTATATATTTTGGTTAAAAGTGGTAAAAGTGCTCATACTGATTCAACCCCCCCTGTCATTATTCCAATATAATGCATCATTGAAACGACCATTATCTACCTGAATTTTTCCAAACATACAACACTAAGAGATATATGATCACCAATAAATATTTTCTTGGTGTTACATTCATTAAGAGAATGAAAGATGGATTTATCCTTATCTATATGAAAAGATGCTTCAGAATCAATAATCCACTCATTATAAGAAGAAATATAAATTGCATTAAAAGAGAAACTAGAAAAAGAAAGTGTGTGTCCATGAGAATAAGAAGAATAAGAATCAGTAGTGATGTTGTTCTTCTTCATTGTTGCTTCTAAGGCTTCCATATTTTTAAAACATTTAGACTCCATGTGACTATCTTTCCCACAAAATTTGCAATGTCTTTCATTCTTCTTACTTTTGTATTTTTCTCCTTTGTCACTATTACGAGCATAAGAAGACAAAGAGGGTTTGGGACCCTTGTTTTTCTTGTTGTTTTGGAGAGTATGTTACTTCTTAGGTTCTTGGATTTATCTTTCTTCTAGGACACTAAGTATTTTTTCGATGTAACTGCAGTGTTGATCAATCCAAGTTGCACAAGATTATATTTCTCTCGAATCAGATCAACACAAAAAGACTCAAGAGAGGGTTCTTTATAAGCACTCCCTAGAGCTTCCCTGGTGGCATAAAAGGTAGATAAAAATACAAAGTATTCACTACCAATCTTGGAAATAATAACATATATTCATCGATATTCCTTCATGTCTAGTTTCCAGTCTATACATAAAAGTGTAAGTGTTTTGAACTTATATAAGTAATATTCAATGCAAGAAAATCATTGGGACTTAACATCATTAACTAATTTTCTAACCAGTGGGCTCAAATAATATTGTATTTACCAAACATGACTTGACGTTTTTCCCAAGCTTCATCGAGGGCATCAATTCCATGAAGGTGAAACCTTGAATTAGGAGAGATGAAAGTTATTATTAGTCCACATGATTCATCGCTCTAATGATCTCATTTGAATTTTTTTCATCATCTTTGGATTATTTTTCTTTTGCCAAGGTAATATGATACAATCCTTTACTTCTTAGTACATCCTCCATATGGTATTTCCATGAGAAGTAGTTGGTACTAGTAAGCAAAAGATAATTGGGAGAATTCATATTAAAATATGTAAAGAATATGAATTTAAAGGCTAAAACTGATGGTCTAGATGGAAATCTCTATAAACTTAGGATGTTTAAAAAAATGGCATTGAAAACAGACCTTGGATGTGAAAGTTATGTCATTTTGAAAAAAGGAAAAAATGGTAACCAAAGAGCCACGTGGAAAGTAGAAGTTGGTCCATGTGGTGATGCTCCTCCTTCACTAAATTTCTTATAAAGTCACTTTTATAAATAATTTGTTTATGAAGTGATCCACTTTTATAAAATTAGCGGGAATCACTTTTACAATGAAGTTAGTTTGTAAATTAAAGTTACGTGCAAAAAGTAACTAAAAAAAATATTAAATCTACTTTATAGTGATTCACTTTTATAATTTAAGTGAAATGCACTTTAATACGAATAAATTAACCTTTTCCAAAAAGTAACAAAAAAAAGACTTGAACTCAAGGCCTCTTACTAAATAAAGAAAATTTCAACCAAGTGAGCTAGTGCAAAACATATTATAATCTTAAGAAGGAGGATGGGGGTTGTTTTTGTGGTGGTGTTGGTGTTGGTGCTGCTGCGTTCTAAAGAAAAAACTATTTTCATGTGTTCACACAGGAAAAAACATATTTCTCGACAACAAAAAGGGTTAGATCTCGATTAGATTACTCGGAAAATGAAAATTTTCTCTCTATTTCTTATTTGTCGAGATCACACAAAGCACACAGAAAAGAGCATACATAGACAAGAAAACACTTTCTACTATCTTTCTAATTTTCTAAGATCACAAAGAGAATAGGGAAAAAACTATACACAAATTGAAAAGAGTAGAAACCCAGAAACAAAAAATAAAACCAAAATATTATCTCTGTAAAAAATCAAAAGGGGCATATATAGGATTTATACCTTCTAATCTGACTGAAATGGTCATATATTAGAAAAAAAATAAACTTTTTTGAGTGAAAAGAAAAGCATTCCTAACTGAAATGAGTGCTCTAGATTGATGCAGGAGCATCCTCAACAAAGTTCACATGGAAAGATAGCACAACGCCTAGCGTGCCTCTTTGAATAAATTTTGAATTTTAAAAGATAGTGTATCTCAGAAATCTTCTGAATGAATGACAAATCAAATAAGTCTTAATGGTAGGAGGCTGAATGATCACGTAAGATCGGGGGAGATCAGATTTTCCTTTATTTTAATTGATTTTGATATAGATTTGGAACATTCACCTTAATTGTCTGTCACACACGTTTATTGTAACATGACTTAATTAGTTGTAAGATTTTAATTTGATAAGATGGGTAGTCGGAGGGAACCCTAGGAGATCTCTTCTAAAAGTAGATGCATTGTACGCCCAAATGAGGCTATTGTGAATTAGGAGGAGGTTGTTGTGATTTAGTTGTTGAATTTAGTTGTTGTTTTTATCATAGTTGTACCCATTTACATTTGAATGAATATAACAGAGGGGTATTGACCCAATGTGAGGTGTTTTTGTTGCTTATATCTTCAACGTTATTTTGTGTTTTCATGAATGTATGAGTTATATTGTTGAATGTATGGATCTGTGAAGCACTAGATAAGTTTCAATTGTTTATCTTCCTTGAGTTCATGCAAGGGGTGCATATTGTCCGCAAGGAGTGCGTTGACAGAGTATATTTCGACTCAAAAGATCAGAAGAGGTAATGTTAAGATTTGTAAGCAAGGTGTGTTTATTATCTGCAAGGAGTGCGTTGACAGAGTCTTTCGACTCAGAAGCTCAGGAGGAGTAACTTAAATTATTTGCAAAGAGCGCAAAGGAACCTCATAAGGATTGTGTGTGTAGGCTGAAACACACTAAATATCACATTGTTCATGAGGAGAAATCGAGTCATGTAAGAAGACCTGTTGCAAGGTTTGCACAGGATCAAATTCGACTAAGTGTCGAAGAAAACCCTCAAGGGAGTTAGAGGTTCAAAGAAAGAAAAAGTTCCAGAAAGTTGGCAGGAGAAGCCTTTAAGAAGGATAATTTTCTAATTGTTTTCAAATTGAGTGGTCAAGATCCAGTCAGGAGGACACGAGATTGTTCTGGACCATCTAATCTGGGAAATTTTCACAAAATTTAGTCATGAAGACTTTCGGCACTTCATGGTCTGGAGTGTTTTGAAGTATTGAGGAGTGACATCGCCGAAGTCTGAAATCATGAAGTGATCCTAGCCGTTGGCTGTGAGGAGGATACGTGGTAGTGGATAAGTGAGTTCGAAAGGTAGAGCTCTGGGAGTCTTACGCAGAGAAAAAGTTGATTTTTCATGAATTCATGAAGGGCAGGGAAATATGGACCGTCAGATCCGAGGAGGACACATGGAGCATGGAGATTTATTGTGGAGGTTTGATACTCCAGGAGAAAGAATGTTGAAGGAGTGTTGACCATAGGTCAACCGAAGTGGAACAAGGAGCAATCTCGATCGTAGATTGAGGTGAGAACGTGGCGCTCATCCTATAGCTTCAGAGAGGAAGCACTTCGAGAGAGATAATGTGTTGAAATGGTTGGAAACCCAAAAGCCAAAATTCTAAAGGAGATCACCACCATTGGTTGTCAAAGGGATGCGCAAACCGTAGATCTAGTTCTGGGTAGTTTCGTCAATTCGGATTTCTCATGAAAAGAGATCTGCTACATCAAAGGTAGTTGAATATCGAACTTATGAAGTGCTTAGGAGATTGAGCCCTACGTCACAACCCAAGGTTGCATGTGGAAAAGGGCTAGCGAAAAGGAATTACCACCTGAAACTTATAATTTTAAAGGTGCTAAGGAAAGGTTTGGCATGTTTACAATTGGGAGTGCACTTTTCATTGATGGCAAGAACAAAAATGGAAAATAGGAAATCAAGGAAGAACAGCAGCAGCAATGGCAAGAGAAGGTTTGGAGGCTGAAACCTTTGAAATACTTAGAAAACCCTTCTAAGTCGAAAGACATCGTAATATCGGGAGGAGGAGCGATAGTGGTCATCAGATCAGTGTCCAGACAAGAGGAGCATGCAGAAATATTGAGTCGTTGATCTGAGAACATGATCAATGAACAACATATAGTTCAGGTCTAAAGAAATAGGAGTTTACACTCCTCAAAGTTTGAGATTTGAAATCTCCGGAATGTAAATTTTTGTCAATCGTCAGATCTGGAGATCATACAACGACCGTTAGATCCAGTGGAGCTGCAAGGAGGATAATCCCAAGAGTCATTCAACACTCCAAAACTTCAAAGGAATCCTGGTTGTTGGAGCTAGAGGACATGTGGCAACAAATAAAGCAAATTCGCATAATCACGAATTGGAAGAACTGCGTCGACCAGTCATCAGACATCGCAAAGTTTGAAATTGCAATTTGATCTCAGTCATTGGTTGGCTGGAGAGATATGACCATTATATCATGGTAGACCATGTCAGCAAGGATAGGTGGAAGACTACATCATAAAGGACACATGGCATGATCAGACAATGACAAGTGTCAAGTTGATTCGTCATTTCACGTACGTGGAAATCACAAATCCGAGTGACACGTGGTAGCTTCTCAACTCATGAAACATCATCGATTGACACAAGATTTATGTCACTCCAGGAGTTTTTATTCGATATTTTTACCATCAACACTCTCCCAAAGTCCTGAAGGATGAAGTCTCGGGGCAGAGGATAGCCATCGGATCACTAAGAAATATCGACCGTTGATCTGATATGAAACATTTTGGAGTTTCACGAGTTGATATATTCAAGGAAACTCACAGTAGGAAATTGTGAAACATGAAATCACGATTTAATCACATTCGTTGATCAGAGGGAGATACCTCGACTGTTGATCTGATATGAATCCATTTCAGAGTTTCACGTATCGATATTTTGGATACAACACAGTGATGAAATCGGCCAGAGAACTAGAGGAGCTACAAGGTGATTGCCAGAGGATATGAAGAGATTCGAGGCAACTGCCAGTGGAATGAAGACTAATCAGAGAGAAAATTGACAGATGGAAAAGTGTCAAAGTCTATAACTACAACAGAGAGGATAAATCTCGACTATGACAGAGAAGACAAAGAGTCGCACCACTAGAGAAGGAAAATAATCTCAGGATAAACCAATGATGATGAACAGAATTAGTGTAACCACCAAAGAATACGATGGGTTGCATGGATGATATGAAAAGGGACATGGTATGATAAATATGCATGGAACAGAGAGGATATAAAATAGCTTTAGCAGTGAATTATTCATGTGAGAAAAAGCAGGCTATGTGCAGCAGCTGAAACACATAGAAGAGGTGTAGTGCATAGAATAGAAATGCATATCTGAGAGAGAGACAAAGGAAGGAGAGGTGCAGGCACATAGATAGAGAATAAGAACATAAATCTCAAAGAAGAATGCAAGCAGGAAGACATTGATGCAGGCAGATCATAGCAGTGCAGCAGAATGGTGATGAGATTGGTAAGCTATAGATAAACATTGTATCACTGTAATAAGTTTCAGTAACGATTTTTTTCTAATCAGGTTGGAAGGGAGGTTCTAGGGAGGACTGTTGTCCTCTGAGTTTCAAGTGGGTGCTTGAACACATGGAGTTGTAGCTTCCATCCGATTGTATCCAGAGAAACCAGGGTGGTAGGGTGGTGCAAAGGGAGAACATTGGTTCTCTGATATATAGGTTGGTGCTTCCATCCAGTTGGTGTTGGAACACTCAG
Source organism: Picea engelmannii (assembly GCA_009831015.1). NCBI lineage: Eukaryota > Viridiplantae > Streptophyta > Pinopsida > Pinales > Pinaceae > Picea > Picea engelmannii. The sequence continues at coordinate 242,377 of ML793322.1, read as the reverse complement.
GGAGTTGGTGCTTCGTTCTAGTGGGTGCTATAGAAACTAGAGAGTTGGTGCTCTCAGCAAGTAGAAGCTTGAAAAACAGAGGTGGTAGCCTCATTATGAGTTGGTGCTCATAAGAATGATAATGTACAGAAATAATTATCATATCAAGAAGAAGAGGTTTTCTCCCTTTATGGTTTTCCTCAGGAAATATTTGTCTCTGTATATTTCATCTATGTGATTGATGTTGAATATTCTATTGTTGCATTATTCTGATTTTCATTGAGTGTTCTGTAAAGAGTTTAAATGGGTATAATTGTTTAAGCACAGTAACAATTGATTCACCCCCCCCCTCTCAGTTTCCCAACAATTGGTATCAGAGTCGACACCTTTAATCTAAGGGTAGAACCTAGAGCTTAAACATGACTAGCCATGAAGGAACTTCAACCAACAAGGCCCCTCTATTCAATGGAACAAACATTGCCTTCTGGAAAGTTAGGATGAGAACCTACATAATGGCTTTAGGTGCAGTTGTCCGGGATGTGGTAGAGACTGGTTATGTAAAGCTAGTTATACTAGCTAATAAGGATGACAAGCTAGAATTCATCTTCAATGCTAAGGCTATGAATGTTATTCTAAGTGAGCTTGTAGAAGAAGAATTTGTAAAGGTTATGAATTTTGAAACTGCCAAAGACATGTGGGACAAACTCATTAGCAGTTATGAAGGTAATGAGAAGGTAAAATATGTCAAGCTTCAAACCTAGAGAGTACAATTTGAACAACTATAGATGAAATAATATGAAACTATTGAGAAGTACTTTCTGAGAGTTGAAGAACTAGTAAATGCAATGAAATCACTTGGTGAAAAAATTGAGCAACCCTCTTTAGTTCATAAAATTTTGAGATCTCTGCCAGATAGGTTCAACCCAAATGTCTCAACTATAGAAGACCTAATGATTTAAAGATTTGGATTTTGATCAAATTCTAGGAATGTTGACTACATTTGAAATGAGAATAGTTAAAGATAAACCCACCTCTAGAGAAGCATATTTTAAAGAAGACAAGAATGAGGATTTTCATCTTGATGAAATTGAAGCAAAATCCATGAGAAGACTAAAGAAAGGATCAGGCAAGTATCAAGGCAATTTTCCCTTCAAATGTTTTAATTGTGGAAGGATAGGTCACTTTGCATATAAGTGTCCATACAAGAAGAAGGACCAGAACTCTGAAGGTGAAGAGAAGTATAAATCCAAGAGATTTGATATAAAGAAAAGTTTATGTGTAAACAATGATGATTCTTCAAGAGACAAAGATAGTGATTTTGATGGTGAAGATAAGGTTAATGACTTTGTGCTTATGGACAAAGAGGATTATGTTAATCAAAACACAGGAAGTGATGTTAGTGATGAAGAAGTTGTGGTTGATATGGAAGGTGAACTAATCAATGTCTTAGAAGAGATTAACAAACTCAGACTCGAGAAGAGAAAACAAAAACAATTGTTGATGTAGTTTGAAAAGAATACTAAAAACCCTAATGAAGACTTTGCCCTGCTAAAAGTGGAATTAGAAGAGGCAAAGAAAATCGAAGACATTCTAAAATAGCTTTTATCAGAAAAGAAGGCAAGATGTGAAGCTCTGGAAGAAGAAGTAGTGAAAACTAGGAAAGAGTTGGAGAAGTTTCAAGCCTTGTATCATCAGAATCTGTCAAGTATCAAAGCCTTGGAAGGATTGGCTGCCATTCTGAATCAACAAAGGAATCCAAAGTTGAAAACAGGTTTTGGTTATGAAGAGGGATCAATTAGTGGTCAAACAAACAACAAATAACCCATCAAGTTTGTCAAATCTACAACCAATGACAATAACAAACCTGTAGAAACAAAAGGAGATACTCAGTTGCCTAGGAGAAGTAAAGAAAAAGGTACCAGAACTGAAACTATAGAAAAGATAAATAATACACCCTCTACTCAAAGAAAACATCAACATGGAAGAAATTGACCTACTCAAAGAAGACAACCATTTTCCAAGTAGAAAGGATTTCTCTATGGATATTGTTTTTTATGTTCTAACATTGTTCATAAAGTTGTGAACTATTCTTTAAGATTTAGATATGAACAATCAAGACACTCAAGGTATAGATATCTGCCACAACAAAGAATGAGACAGCCAAGTAATAAACAACCACAGACTTCAAATCATGTGATGGCTAGGAAAAACACATAGGTTAAGCATAACAATCATTATGATCCTTTATTCAATGAACTAGAATGTTATACCTGTCATAATTATGGACATACAACTGTTGATTGTTGCTTAAGGAACTATGAACCAGATTTGAATCCCTCTGCTAAAAATGTCAAGGTTTGGAAGAAGAAATAAAGTGACAATTGTGGATTAGTGTTGTCAGCTCAAAGACAAAAGATCCCTTGGTATATAGACAGTGGATGCTCCAAGCACATGACTGGAGACAAGGATAATTTTTTGTCTATAAGTAAAAGAAAAACAGAAATGTAACCTTTGGAAATGATGAACCAGGTGAAACCGAGGGTAAAGGGATGGTGAGCTTAAATAATGGAAAAGGAAAATCCCAGGATGTCCTTCTTGTAGATGGACCGAAACATAATTTTCTCAGTGTAAGTTAGATGTGTGACAGAGGATGTGAAGTGATGTTCATTTCCAAAGATTGTAAGATAAAGCTTGTAAACTCAAGACAAGTGATGGCTAAAGGCATAAGGACTGAAAGTAATGTATATGTGCTAAAAGAATATAGAGAAGAGTGTCATCTAAGCAAACATGATGAGAGTTGGTTATGGCATAGGAGACTTGGACAACTAAACTTTGACCACTTAATCAAGCTCAAAAATATTGAGGCAGTAAAGATCTTCCAAGAATATCAAAGCCACAAGATTATGTGTGTAAACCCTACCAAGTAGGAAATCTAACTAGGACACGGTTTAAATACAAGAGCTCTACTTCAATAGATAAACCACTCCAACTAGTTCATATGGATTTATGTGGAACATCAAGATAGGAAGGCACGGGGAAAGAAAACTATTTCATGCTGATCATTGATGATTACTCCAGACTTACTTGGGTTGCCTTTCTCAAAGAAAAAGCTAAAGCATTTGAGAAATTTAAAATATTTAAAGCCTTAACTAAGAATCAAACAAGCAATAGGTTAAAGGAAGTAAGGTCAAATAGAGGAGGAGAATTTATGTCAAGTTATTTCAAGGAATTTTGTGATAAACATGGGATAAAGAGAGAATACACAATCCCAAGAACTCCACAACAAAATGGAGTAGTTGAGAGGCAAAACAGAACAGTGCAGCAAATGGCTAGGGAAATGATGAATGAGAAGAACATTGGTCAAACCTACTGGGTAGAAGCAATACACACAGCAGTCCATGTTCTTAACAAAGCCCACCTCAGACCACACAATGACAAGACACCTTATGAACTGTGGTATGGAAGACTTGCTTCAATCAAACACTTCAAATTCTTTGGGAGTAAGTGTTACGTAAATAATAATAATGAAGACCTTGGCAAGTATGATGACAGGGTTGATGAAGGCATATTCTTAGGATATGCTACAAATAGTAAAGGATACATATGTTATAATAAGAGGTTGCATAAATTAGTTGATTGCATTAATGTAAAGGTTGATGAAGGAGTCTCAGAAATAGAGGTGAGCAATAATGAGCCTGCTACAGAAAACACAGTTGAAGATGAATATGAACAATCCCAAGAATCAGGAAAAGAATACTTTGATTCAGATGAAGACACCAACACTCAAACATACTCAAATCAACATACTACATCAAATCCTTCCTCCAAAATTACTTGAAAGAGTCATCCTGCAAGTCAGATATTTGGTGAGAAAGACAAAGGTGTACAGACCATAAGAAGGATAATCAAAGACATCGAGCAATCACATATAGCCTTCATATCCATGGTGGAACCTAAGAATTTTAATGAGGCCAATAAAGACATAAATTGGTTAAAATCAATGAATGAGGAACTAGACCATATTGAAAGGAATGACACCTAGGAACTCATTCCTAGGCCAACATATAAAAATGTAATAGGATCAAAATGGGTCTACAAAATAAGATGAATGAACAAGGAAATATTGTAATAAATAAGGCTAGATTGGTCTGCAAAGGATATGCTCAAATAGAAGGACTGGATTTTGATGAAACATTTGTGCCCATGGCAAGATTAGAAGCTATCAGAATGTTTCTTGCCTATTCTTGTCATAAATAGTTTAAAGTATATCAAATGGATGTCAAGTCATATTTTCTGAATGGAGACCTAAAGGAAGAAATCTATATTGAACAATCAGAGGGTTTCCAACTGTCGGATAACCCTGAATTTTTCTGCAAGCTGAAGAAAGCCTTATATGGGTTGAAACAAGCTCCTTGTGCCTGGTATTACAGACTGGATAAGTATCTTCAAGACAAAGGGTTCAAGAGAGGAACAGTTGACAACAATCTATATATCAAAACAGAGGGTGATGATTTGCTCATTGTGTTGGTCTATGTAGATGACATTATCTTCAGAAGCAATAATACTTCATTGGTACAATGGTTTGCTTCTATCATGAAGTCTGAATTTGAAATGTCTATGATAGGGGAACTGCCATTTTTTCTTGGTCTGCAAATTACTCAGAGGTATGAAGGATTATTTCTTTCTCAGGAGAAATATCTAAGAGAAATGTTGAAAATGTTTCAAATGGAAGATAAAAAACCTATGAGCACACCTATGGTCACTGGATGTAAGTTAAGCAAGGATGATGACTCACCTTATGTTGATTAGAGTTCATATAGGTCTATGATAGGAAGCCTATTGTATATCACAGCATCTCGTCCAGACATAATGCATGTTGTTGGCATGGTAGGAAGGTATCAGTTTGCACCTAAATAGAGTCATTTTTTAGATGTCAAAAGAATATTCATATACTTTAAAGGAACAATGGACTATGGCCTATGGTATCCTAGGAATCAAAATTTTCAACTATCAGTCTATTCAGATTTTGATTGGGCTAACTATGTGGATGAAAGGAAAAGAACGAGTGGAGGTGAATTCTTCTTAGGAGATTCCCTTGTCTCATGGTTGAGAAAGAAGAAAGGTTTCATTTCCTTATCAACCACAGATGTTGAATACATTACAGCTGCCACTTGTTTTACCCAAGTATTGTGGATGATTCAAACACTTGAAGACTTGGAGGTAAAATATACTGCACCGATCCCAATTCATTGTGATAATACCAGTGCAATTAGTCTGTCAAAGAATCTTGTCTTTCACTCCAAGACCAAGAATATACCCATCAAGTATCACTTCTTGATGGAATAGGTAACCAACTCTATGGTTTTTGTGCATTATATTCCATCCAAAGATCAGATTGTTGATATCTTCACTAAACCTCTTGCACAATATCAGTTTGAGTATCTACGCCAGAAGTTGGGCGTGACCCCATTATCAACTTAAGAGATTCCATTCTATTAGGGGGATTGTGTGTTGGTTCAATATCTGATACCTCTGAAAAATACTGCAACGGCTCAGGGGGAGCATGTTTTCTTTGAAATTGATGTCAAAGGGGGAGAAAAGGTGTGGATTCTAGAGTTGGAGGTACAAATAGCTTTGAGGATTGCCATCAATGCCAAAGGGGGATATTGTTGGCATGTTTACAGTTGGGAGTGTGATTATCATTGATGGCAAGAACAACAATGGAAAATAGGAAATAAAGGAAGAACAACAACAGCAATGGCAGAAGAAGGTTCGGAGGCCGAAACCTTTGAAATACTTAGAAAACCCTTCTAAGTCAGAAGACATCATAAGCTCAGTAGGAGGAGCAATAGTGTTCGTCAGATCAGTGTCCATATAGGAGGAGCGTGCAAAAAGATCGAGTCGTCGATCTGAGAAGATGATCGATGAACAAAGTGTTAGAAAAACAGGACCACGGAGCAATAAAATAAAACAAATTCAGAAACAAAACACAGAAGACACACAATACAAGAGAGATACGGATTTACGTGGTTCACCCAGTGTGGGCTACGTCCACTAGAGAAATTGCTAGGTCCTTCCTTTATTATTATCCATCAAATGAAGGGATACAACCTACAGCAAAACCCGTTGTAACTTCCTCTTCTTTCTCTCACAATCTCCTCTCTCAGAATACAATATTCACCATCAACCATAGCCGCAATGCATTTCCCTCATAAAAGAGGGTTTCCTTCTAGGGAAAAAAACCCTGACATAATCTCTACCGTTAGATCTGTGACCTTATAATGAACGGTCCTGATTTACAATGAAATTACAATATATTTTTACAAGGCAATTTTTGCTTTAGGGGCTTTTCCCCCACACCCCCATCGGGAACTGCTACCCCCAAACCCCCGCTGGGGACCTGCTTTCCCTCAGACCCCCCAGCCAGGGGGATAGGCCCCCCAGACCCCACAGAGGGGGTACCCCTCCTCTTCACTCCCCCGCGTGGAAGAGTGTACATACTTCTCGGGTGTAAATACTTCGTGGGGTATAAACACAGCTGAACGCAAGGACCTCTGAATCAGGAAGATAATCAGGCTCCACAACCAACAATCTCCCACTTGGAGACTAATCTCAACAACTCCATCGTTGTTGTATATGCTGAACTCTGAACCTTCTTGGACCTGGCAAATTTCTCATCTTCATCTTCATTCTTGAAGACCAATTGAAACTAAGCAGGAACTCAGTTTCTCCCTGGTTACTCCCTTTGTTAACATGTCTGCAGGATTCTGGCTAGTGTGTATCTTTTCCAGCTTCAATTGTCCATCTTCCAAAGCGAATCGTATGAAGTGGTACCTCAACTGTATATTCTTAGTCTTCGAATGGAAGGTTGATTTCTTTGTAAGGTGAATGGCACTCTGACTGTCACAGTACAACCTGTTGTTCTCCTGCTTCTTTCACAATTCCTCCATAAACCTTTGTAACCAAATCATCTCTTTACTAGCCTCTGTAGCAGCAACATACTCTGCCTCTGTTGTTGAAAGTACAACAACCTTTTGCAGTTTCGAAATTCAACTTACTATTGTTCCAACTATAGTAAAAACATACCCTGTGGTGCTCCTCCTGCTGTCTTTATCACCTGCCATATATGAATCAACATATCCCTGTAGAAAAGTGTCTGAACCTCCAAAACATAATGCATGTGTAGTAGTACCTCTCAAATACCTGAGAATCCACTTTACTGCCTCCCAATGTTCTTTACCTAGATTGTTCATATACCTTCTCACAACTCCCACTACATGTGCAATATCTAGTCTTGTGCAAACCATTGCATACATCAAGCTGCCAATTGTTGATGAATATGGGACCCTGGACATGTATTCTATCTCCTCCTGTGTCTTGGGAAACATTTCCTTAGCTAATTTGAAATGGCTGGCCAAAGGTGTACTAACTAGTTTTGCATTCTGCATTCTAAACCTCTCCAACACCTTCTCTGTGTACTCACCCTGAGACAATGTCAGTTTGCAATTTTTCTTGTCTCTTTTTATTCTCATACCAAGGATTTTCTTTGCAACACCCAAATCCTTCATCGCAAATGAATTGGATAATTTCTTCTTGAGCACATTTATATCCTTCATATTAGACCCTGCAACAAGTATGTCATCTACATACAATAGAAAGATAATAAAGCTTCCATTTTCTAGCTTTTTAAAATAAACACAGTGATCAGAATGGCATCTATTATAACCCTGTTCTGTCATAAACCTGTCAAACTTCAAATACCACTACCTTGGAGCTTGCTTTAGGCCATACAAGCTCTTCTTCAACCTGCATACCAAATTCTCCTTC
>ML793322.1:191656-231531 GCA_009831015.1 Picea engelmannii | reverse complement strand
CAGACCCACCTTCTGACATCTTCATATTAAATAATCTCTTCATTAGAAATACCTTATTCGACGCCAAGGGTTTTTCATACAATTTGGCCAACACATCCATCAAACCCTTCGTTGTCTTTTCTTTCGAGATATTGAAAGCCACCGACACTGCCAGGCTCAGTCGTATCGTTCCTAGAGCCTTTCTATCAAGAATCTCCCATTCTTCATCCTTCATGGCCGCTAGCTTCTTTGCTACTCCACTCAATGGTAGGAATAGATCCTTCTGATATAAATAGTCTTGCATCTGCATCTTCCATAACTGGTAGTTTTGGCCGTTAAATTTCTTGACCCTAAACTTTCCATCTTCCAACATTGCTCCCACTCGAACCAGGAACCCTCTTTTCATGCGAGTTACCTTACGCTCTGATACCAATTGTTAGAAAAATAGGACCGCAGAGCAATAAAATAAAACAAATTCAGAAACAAAACACAGAAGACACACAATACAAGAGAGACACAGATTTATGTGGTTCACCCAGTGTGGGCTACGTTCACCAGAGAAATTTCCAGGTCCTTCCTTTATTATTATCCAACAAATGAAGGGATACAACCTACAACAAAACCCGTTGTAACTTCTTCTTCTTTCTCTCACAGTCTCCTCTCTCAGAATACAATATTCACCATCAACCATAGCTGCAATACATTTCCCTCATAAAAGAGGGTTGCCTTCTAGGGCAAAAAACCCTAACATAATCTCTACCATTAGATCTGCGACCTTTATAATGAACGGTCGATATTTACAATGAAATTACAATATATTTTTACAAGGAAATTTTTTCTTCGGGGGCTTCGCCCCTGCACCCCCATCGGGGGATGCTTCCCCTGAACCCCCACTAGGGGCCCACTTGCCCCCAGACCCCCCAGCTGAGGGGATAGGCCCCCTGGACCTCGCAGAGGGGGTACCCCCCCTCTGCACTCCCCCGCGTGGAAGAGTGTACATACTTCTGGGGTGTAAATACTTCATGGGGTATAAACACGGTTGAACGCAAGGACCTCTGAATCAGGAAGATAATCAGGCTCCACAACCAACACAAAGTATGGTCCAGGTCTAAATATGCAAGGAGTTTACACTCTTGAAAGTTTGAGATTTGAAATCTTCGGAATGCGAATTTTCGTCAACCGTCGGATCTGGAGATCAGAGAGTGACCATTAGATCTAGTGGAGCTGCAATGAGGATAATCCCAGGAATCAGTAAACACTCCCAAGCTGTAAAGGAATCATGTTCGTTGGAGCCAGAGGACATGTGGCAGCATATAAAGAAGATTCACTGAATCGCGAATTGGAAGAACTGCATCAAGCAGTCCTCGGACATCGTGAAGTCTAAAATTGCAATTTGATCTCAATCGTTGGCTGGATGGAGAGATATGATCGTTAGATCATGGTAGACCATGTCAACAAGGACAAGTGTAAATCCATGTCAGCAAGGACACGTGGCACGATCAGACAATGACAAGTGTCAAGTTGATTCAGCATTTCAGGTACGTGGAAATCACAAATCTAAGTGACACGTGGTAGTTTCTCGACTCATGACATGTCATTGAGTGAAGCAAGAGTTACATCACTCTGGGAGTTTTACCATCAACACTCCAAATAAGTCCTGAAGGATGAAGTCTTAGGGCGGAGGATATTCATCGGATCACCAAGAAATATTGACTTTTGATCCGATATGAAACATTTCATAGTTTCACAAGTTGAGAGATTCAAGGCAACTCATAGTAGGAAATCGCGAAACGTGAAATCATGATTTAATCGCAGTCGTCGATGAGAGAGAGAGACCTCGACCATTGATTTGATAAGAAGCCATTTCGAAGTTTCACATATCGGGAGTTTGGAGACAACTCGCTGTAGAATCTTCGAAATGTGAAATCGTGAAGTTGATCTAAGTCATTGATTGTAAGGGAATCGAGGACCGTAGATCTAGTCTCGAGGAATTCATCGATTCGGGGATCAGGAATTTGGAGAAGATAGGTGAGCGAATTCACAAATTTCGCAATGTCCCAAAGTGAGAAATCATGAAGCACCTGTTGTAGTAGTCGGTGATCATTGTCGGTGGTCACATGAAGGAAGGAGATTGCAAGTTTCTAGGCTCCATTTCGTGATCGGGAGTTGGAAGAGTCAAAGTGACTCACAGAAAAACTCGTGAAACAAAAAATTGTGAAGCGCCTTTTGATTAGGCCTATAGTCGCATCAAGGGAAGAGAAGGGAAGTAACTAGCAGTGCTAGGCTCCATTTCAGAGTTTCACAAATTGGGAAAAACAAGGTGACTCACATTTGATCACCCGAAATGCAAAATAGTGAAATGAATTTTGGTTAGGCATATGATCACCACCGATGGTCACGTGAAGGAAGCGGATATAAGTTGAAGAAGCCATAATTGACTGGCTGTAATTTCCAGAACGTGGTGATAAAATCAGCTAGAGAACTAAAGGAGTTGCAAGGTGATCACCAGAGGATATGAAGAGATTCGAGGTAACTGCTAGTGGAATGAAGACTAGTCAGAGAGAAAATTGATAGATGGAAAAGTGTTGAAGTATGTAACTGTAACAGAGAGGATAAATCTCCATTGTGACAGAGAAGATGAAGAGTCGCACCACCAGAGAAGGAAAAGAATCTCAGGATAAGTCGATGATGACGAACAGACTCAGTGTAACCTCCAAAGAAGACGATGGGTTGCATGGACGATTTGAAAAAGGATAGATTATGATAAATATGCATGGAATAGAGAGGATATAAAATAGCTTTAGCAGTGAATTATTCATGTGAGAAAAAGCAAGCTGTGTGAAACAGATGAAACACACAGAAGAGGTGTAGCGCATAGAATAGAAATCCATATCTGAGAGAGAGACAGAGGAAGGTGAGGTGCGTGCATAGAGATAGAGAAGAAGAACATAAATCTCAAAGAATAATGTGAGCAAGAAGACATAGATGCAGGTAGAGAATAACAGTGTAGCAGAACGACGATGAGACTGGTAAGCTATAGATAAACACTGTATCATTCTAATAAGTTTTAGTAACGAATATTTTCTAATTAGGGTGGAAAGGAGGTGCTAGGGAGGACTATTTTCCTCTGAGTTTCAAGTGGGTGCTTGAACATAGAGAGTTGTAGCTTCCATCTGGTTGTAGCCAGAGAAATTAGGGTGGAAGGGTGGTGCAAGGGAGAACATTGGTTCTCTGATATACAGGTTGGTGCATGTGTGACTGGAAGTCGGTGCTTCCATCCAGTTGGTGCTGGAACACTCAGGGAGTTGGTGTCTCCTTCTAGTGGGTGCTAGAGAAACCAGATATTTGGTTCTCTCGGCAAGTAGCAGCTTGCAAAATAGAGGTGGTAGCCTCATTATGAGTTGGTGCTCATAAGAATGATAATGTACAGAAAATAATTATCATATCAAGAAGAAGATGTTTTCTCCCTTTATGGTTTTCCTTAGGAAATATCTATCTCTATATATTTCATGTGTGTGATTGATGTTGAATATTCTATTGTTTCATTATTGTGATTGTCATTGAGTTTTCTATAAAGAGTTTAAATGTGTATAATTGTTTAAGCACAGTAACAACTGATTCACCCCCCTCCCTCTCAGTTTCCCAACAAAAGGAATCTACGGATATCATACGACCTGCACCTAAGGTGATAAAAGGGTTTGTGCTTAATTCAATTTGGGGGAAACAAGGTCTCGAGGAGATAATTCATTTTAGATAGTTAAACTTCCTAGACTAGGAGGTCGCATAGCCCCGAGGAGAGAAGGGGGTGATCTGCATCAAGTGGTATCAGAGCTAAAAAGAACTCAAAGTTGTACTCTGTGTGTGAGAAAAAGTCAGCACAATGTCACCAAGGGGACACGTAGAGCCTCCTGTAGCTAATCGCGTTGTAGAAAGAGCAATGAGGGAGATTCGTGCAATATTGGAGGCGATGGAGACATCTCAAAGGAGAGCACATGATGTTGGAGACGTCAATGAGGCAGAAAGAGAAGAAACAAAAGTTGAGGAAGTTGTAGGGGGTGATGCTACTGAAGAACGTTTGTTTAAAGATGTTTTGAAGTTGGGAGCTAGAGAAAAGATAGAAATCCCAATGTGTGAAGGCAATTTGGATGTTGAATAGTTGTTGGATTGGATAAGATCCATGGATAAATATTTTGACTATGAAGATGTCAATGAGAAGAAGGTGAGACATGTGGTAACTAGGTTGAAAGGACATGTAACATTGTGGTGGGATGAACTGTAGGCCGAAAGACGAAGCAAAGGTAAACCAAAGATAAATAATTGGGATAGAATGGTAGCCAAGATGAAGGCTAAGTTCATACCTAAGGACTACCAGATAAATCTGTTCGGGAAATTACAAAACTTGATATAGAAAGGAATGATAGTAAGGAGTACACAAAAGAGTTCTACAAACTGAACATTAGGACTAGACAGAGGGAGAAAGATGAAGAGAAAGTTTCCAAGTACATAAATGGCTTGAGGTATGAGATCCAAGATGAGATCATCATGATGTCAGTGAAGACAATAGAGGAGGCATATCAGATTGCACTGAAAGAAGAGGAGAAGTTGGCCAGAAAACAAACCCAGGGAAGAAGAGGAAGAATCCAAAACTGAGGTAAAGGAGTTTCCCATGATAAGGCATAGAATCCCAAGGGTGAGAATGAAAAAACCCACAGTAACTCAGAAAGAGGAGGAAGATCTAGAGGGAGATAGTATGGTGGAAGAAATTATTTTTCCAGAGGAAGAGGAAGAAGCAGAGGTGGAGAGGTAAGGTGTTATGCATGCGGAAATATAGGACACATGTCTTGGGAATGCCCTGAGAGAAATAAGGAAGGAGGTTAAGCTCACATTTCAGAAGCACAAAAAATGAGTGTTGAAGCAGAAGGTGTAGAGGAGGGAAAATACTTGATGCTGAAGAAGGTTCTCTTAAAACCATTGCCATAATTTGAAAAACCAGTGCAGAGGAATAGTCTATTCAGGACTGCTTGCAAGACTAAAGATAGGGTATGCAAAGTGATAATTGACAGGGGGAGCATTGATAATGTAGTATCCACAGAGATGGTGAGAAATTGGAGCTGGAGACAACTACACATCCAAATCCATATAAAGTCTCATGGTTGCAGAAAGGACACCAGGTAATGGTAACTAAACAATTCCTCATTGAATTTAAAATAGGAGGATATAGAGATGAGATTCTGTGTGATGTGATTCCCATGGATGTATGTCATGTTTTTTTGGGGAGACCATGGAATTTTGACAGGAATTCCATTCATTATGGGAGAAGTAATACTTACACTTTGGAAAATAATGGTAGGACACACATGTTGTTGGAAATAGAAGAGAAGAAAGTAAAAGAGGATGCCAGCACAAGCATACTTCTCATGAGTGGGAAGGAACTCCTGACTGAATTCAAGAAGGAAAAGGATATGTAGTTTGTTGTGGTGAGGAAACCAAGAGTTTTCCTTACAAGTACTTCTATGGATGATTTTCATGAGGAAGTTCAGGAGCTGTTAGAGAATTTTGCTGACATAGTAGTGGATGAGTTTCCTAGCTCATTTCCACCCATCAGGAGTATCAGCCATCAAATTTATTTGATACCAGGAGAAATTATGTCGAACAAAATAGCATACATATGACACCTCAAGAGAATGAGGAGGTGAAAAGACAAGTCTAGGATTTATTGGACAAAGGGTTGGTCAGAGAAATCTTGAGTCCATGCGTAGTACCAACTGTATTGAGTCCAAAGAAGGATGGAGGATGGAGAATGTGTACAGACTCAAGAGCCATAAACAATATCACCATTAGGTACAGATTTCCTTTTCCAAGAATGGATGATTTAATGGATTGTTTAAGTGGAGCAAAAGTTTTTTCAAAGATAGATTTGAAAAGTCGATATCACCAGATAAGGATGAGGGAAGGTGATGAGTGGAAGACAACCTTCAATACAAATGAAGGGTTGTATGAGTGGCTTTTTATGCCATTTGGCTTGACAAATTCCCCAAGTACTTTTATGAGATTGATGAATGAGGTATTGAAATATTTCATTGGTAATTTTGTGAATGTATATCTGGATGATATATTGGTCTTCAGTAAAACTGAAGAAGCAAATTTGAGACATCTGACATTAGTGATGAGAAGATTGCAGCAGGAGAAGTTGTTGATAAATTTAACGAAGTCCTCTTTTATGAAGGTAGAGCTCATTTATTTCGGTTTTGTGATCTATTCAAATGAGTAGAGCTCATTTATTTGGGTTTTGTGATCTCTTCAAATGAATTGATGATGGATCCAGAAAAGGTGAGAGCAATCAAAGAATGGCCATCACCAAGAAGTATATTTGAATTGAGAAGCCTCCATGGATTAGCAAGTTTCTATAGGAAGTTCATTAGAAATTTCAGTGGAATTTGTGCACCAATATTGGATACAGTGAATAAGAGGCACAAGTCTTTTAAGTGGACAGAAGAAGTTGAGAGAAGTTTCAATATATTGAAGGAGAAGATAAAAGAACAATTGATTCTAATCTTTCCATATTTCAAGAAGACATTTCAAGTGAGATATGATGCCAGTGGAGTTGCAATTGGAGTAGTCTTGAGCCGAGATAATAGGCTTGTTGCATATTTTAGTGAGAAGATGAATGGGACTAAGAGAAAATACTCCACATATGACAAATACTTTTATGCCATAATTCAAGCCTTGAGGAAATGGAGGCACTACCTTGTTCCAAAAGAATTTTTCTTGTATAGTGATAACCAAGATTTACAATTCATAATGAGACAGGAGAAGTTAAACCAGAGACATGCTAAGTGGATAGAATTTATGGAAAATTTCACTTTTGTCGTTAATCATATTTCTGGTAATGCTAACAAAGTTGTTGATGCATTGAGCACAAGATGTCTAATTCTACAGGAATTTTAGGTCAAGGACTTAGGGTTTGAACACCTTAAGGAGATGTATTGTGATGATCCAGATTTCAAAGAAGCATATGAAGCATGTGAAAATCCTGTACTCGGAGAGAGAAGCCAGTGGATAGTTTATATGATTCAAGATGGATTGTTGTTTAAAGGTTGCCAATTGTGCATACCAAAGTGTTCAATGAAAGAAAATTCGTTGAAGGAAAAACATAGTGGAGGTTTAGCATGACATTTTGGCCATGACAAAACATTTTCATAGTTTCTCAGTTCATACTATTGGCCAATTATGAGAGAAGAGGTGAATAATTTTGTGAACAAGTGTAAAATTTACCAGTATGCAAAAGGAAAGAAATGGAACACAGGGTTGTATCAGCCACTTCCTATTCCAAATAGGCCTGGGGATTCAATAAGCATAGATTTTGTGTTGGGATTTCCAAGAACCCAAAGAGGAAGTGATTCCATATTTTTTGTGGTTGATAGACTCTCAAAGATGGCACACTTTATCCCATGACATAATACGAGTGATGCAACACACATTGCAAATTTGTTTTTCAAAGAATTTATGAGACTTCATGGATTTCCCAAGAGCATTGTCTCAGATAGAGACACTAAATTTGTTGTTCATTTTTGGAGAACATTATGGAAGAAGCTAGGGACAAAATTGTCTTTTAGTTTATCATATCACCCTCAAACATATGGAAAGATAGAGGTGGTAAATCAGAGCTTGGGAAATTTGTTGAGAAGTTTGGTCATTGAACATCATAACCAGTGGGATCAAATTATGTCACAAGCAGAGTTTGCATATAATGACTCACCCAATAGAAGTACATGAGAAAACCCATTTCAGATATTTTATGGAATGAAGCCAAGGGGAATATCAAAATTGAGAGATCAGGATCAGAGTGAATTTAGAAGCGCTAGAGCAGAAGACTTCATTGTAGAAATGCAGAAGTTTCATAATCAAATCAAGGAGCAGTTGCAGAACAATAATGTAGAGTATAAACGCAGAGTTGATAAGCATAGAAGAGAACTTCAATTTGAAGTGAGATAAATTTTTAGCACACCTGAGGAAGGAAAGGTTCCCAAGAGGAACATATAACAAGTTGAGGCTAAAGAAGATTGGACCATGCAAGATCCTAAGAAAATTTGGTAACAATGCTTATGAGATAGAGATGCCAGAGGATGTGGTTATATCACCCATATTTAACATTTCATACTTGTATCCTTATAGGGAAGATGACACAAAAATATCATAAGATCAAGAGAAGATTCAGTGGGAGAGGAAAATTCTTGTCGCAGAAAAGTCACAAATGAAGAAGATTATTGATCAAAGGATTTGTAAGAAGACCAGGATAAAGACCTATTTTGATTATTTGGTAAAATGGAAGGTACAAAAAATAGAATATGCCAGTTGGGTAAATGAAGATGATATCCAAAAGCATGGAAAGTCGGTGCAAGAGTCCATGAATTTTTTCCCAGAGGAGTATGATGCAGGAGCATCGTCAGCAAAGTGCACATAGAAAGACAACACAGTGCCTAGAGCGCCTTTTTGAATAAATTTTGAATTTTAAAAGATAGTATATCTCATAAATCTTCTGAATGAATGACAAATCAAAGAAGTCTTAATGGTGGGAGGTTGAACGATCACGTAAGATCGAGGGAGATTAGATTTTCCTTTAGTTTAATTGATTTTGGCGTAGATATGGAACATTCGCCTTAATTGTCTGTCACAGACATTTATTGTAACATGAATTAAGTAGTTGTAAGATTTTAATTTGATAATATGGGTAGTCGAAGGGAACCCTAGTATATCTCTTGTATAATTAGATGCATTGTACGCCCAAATGAGGCTATTTCGAATTAGGAGGAGGTTGTTGTGATTTAGTTGTTGTTGAATTTAGTTGTTGTTTTTATCATAGTTGTAGACATTTACATTTGAATGAATATAACATAGGGATATTGACCCAATGTGAGGTGTTTGCAAGTTGAGTGGTCAAGATCCATTCAGGAGGAAGCAGGATCATTCTAGACCATCAAATATGGGAGAGTTGCATGGAATTTAGCCATGAATCCTTTTGGCACTTTGTGGTTCAGAGTGTTTTGAGGTATTGAGGAGTGATATTGATGAAGTCTGAAATCACGAAGCGATCCTAATAATTGGTTGTGAGGAGGATACGTGGCAATGGATAAGCAAGTTTGGGAGGTAGAACTTCGAGAGTCTTACGTGGATCAAAAGTCAATTTTTCATGAAGTCGCGAAGGGCAGGGAAATCTGGACTGTCAGATTCGAGGAGGAAACATGAGTGTGGAGATTTATTGCATAGGTTTGATACTCCAAGAGAAAGAACATGGAAGGAGTGTTGACCACAGGTCAACCGAAGAGAAACAAGGAGAAATATCGACTGTAGATCAAGGTGATCATGTGGAGCTCATCCTATAGATTTGGAGAGGAAGAACTTTAGGAGAGACAGTGTGTTAAAATGGTTGGAAACCCCGAAGCCAAAATTCTGAAGGAGATAGCCACCGTTGGTTGTGAGAGGGATGTGCGAACCATAGATCTGGTTCCGAGTAGTTTCGTCGGTTCGGATTTAGCATGGAAAGAGATATGCTACATATAAAGCAGTCGAATCTCGAACTTACGAAGAACTCAAGAGATTGAGCCCCAGGACACATCTCGAGGTTGCATGTGGAGAAGGGCTAGCGAAAAGGAGCTAGCGCCCAAATCTTACAATTTTAAAGGTTCTAAGAAAAGGGGTTTGCGGGTATCATATGACCTGCGCCTAAGGTGATAAAAGGGCCCATGCTTAATTCAATTTGGGGCCAAAAATATCTCAAGGAGATAATTCATTTCAAATAGTTAAATATTCTATACCAAGAGGTCGTGCAGCCTTGAGGAGAGAAGGGGGGGATCTGCATCATAAATGTAATGGAACAATCCTCTTGACTGAGAAATGTATGGAAATATCATAAACCATATATTTGGAAACAAGGCTTCAATATCTCGATCTACAACATGAGCGGGTCTTCAAATGTGCTTTGATACATGTTCGAAAACACAGGTATTCCAACATAGGATGAAAACCTTCAGTATGTTAGGTTTAAATTAACTCGATGAAAGATTCAAACTTGTTAGTTCAATAGTTGTGGTTTCGAGCATATGGTTTTGGTAACCCATGGATTACATGTAATGAAGTCCTTTAAAAGGCTAGTGATACTCCAATGAAATGTGTCAAGAGTTGAGCAGTGAAGGATCTCTTAGTCGGGGCTAGGAGATTGGTTGGCTTGGCTAGGTTTGGCCAATGAAAATAATAGATCTATTGTTGGTTAGTTTTTCCCACAAGGGTTTGCCAGAATAAATTTCATGTGATTTATGTGTATTGTTGCTATGTTATTGGAATTTTCAACTCTCTCGCATTTTTATTTCCTAACAACTAGTATCAGAGAAAGGTTAATATGGGCTCTCTAGCGAGAGTGGTTTTAAATATGAGATCCATAAAGAGCATAAGGAGAAGAGTTGAGCCATGATTCCATTGAGAGAAATACCAAGCAAGGGTTTGCAGGAGAAAGATATCAGAGAATAAATTGAATGGAAGATTTAGAGAGCATGTTATTTGAGTCCAGCGTTGTGGCACCAGATTAGTCACTTATTTGGTGGTTACTGATTGAAGACCCCAAATACCTCCCTGTACCTCAGATAAAATATCCCACAAGTAGTGGGTCTTCATCTACATCTCATTTCAAGGAATTGTGCTAAAATTCACAGACCTGACAGCATGGGTGTGGGAATGAACAACTTGAGGTGATTTTTTTGACAAGACGGAGATCAAGATGGGGGAGCTAGAGGATAAACTAAATAAAGAGAATGTTGAAAACCCATTTAGTGATCCAATGGCATGCAAAACAAACCAGGAAGAGAAAACTAACTGAGATTCGGCATTTGCACCAACTTAGCTGCCACACCACGAAAATGTGTTCCAAATTGAAGTGAATAATGGTTTTCCACAACATGTAGATATTCCATGTCTTTTCATGGTGATGAATGGTGTGAAAAACATAAAAACATGGATTTTGAGAGATTATGATGAATATGGGGAAGGAAACATAGAGAATTGGGTTGCTAAAGTATATTTTGCAAGGTAGGATTTGACACCTCCAGCGAAATTGGATGATACAAAGAATCAAGGTTTACAAGAAGAGAATGAATGGGATAGTGACAGTGAGAATGATTTGTGAATTATCCTCAATGATGATCGAGTAGTTTATCCCAATGTAAAGAGAAATGATATGCCAAGAGGAAGACTAGGCAGACACCCTTAAGAATCAGAAAGCACATCAGATGTGAGATCGGGTCAATGTGAAGTTATTTTGCGAAAAAGATATAGAAATAAATTGTTGAATTGTAAGAAGTTCATGGATATCGGTGGTTGGCATTGGCTAGTACTTGGTGTTGACTAGAAATTGTGAACGAGGCAACATGTGTAAAGTAGAGTGTTGATAGGCTCAACTAGGTTCAAAGAAATGGTAGATTTTATGGTGGATGAAGAACATAGAGAGGAGCATGCTATGGAGAGTCATGTTGGTTGCTACAATGGAAGGAGAGAGGATGGAGGAAGAAGCGTCAGGATAGAAACACTGAAAAATAAATAAAAATTGATGGAGTTGAATGTAAATGGGCATACAACTATAAGACATGGTTAGGCATGCATACCCTGGGTTTAAAATTTCATCGATAAGGTATAAACATAGACCTAGGTCATGGGGGGAGCATGTAGGATTCTCAAATACCGTGAATTTGAGGAAGGTTTGGCTATATTTGGTCATGGGAAAACCAAATTCAAGTTTAAAGGGGGGAATGTTAGGTTAAAATTGACTCAGTGAAAGAGTCAAATTTGTTAGGCCAATAGTTGTGGTTTCAAGCATATGGTTTTGGTAGCCCATGGATTACATGTAATGAAAACCTTGAAAAGCTAGTGATACTCCAATTTAATGTGTCAAGAGTTGAGCGATGAAGGCCCACTTGGCTGAGGCTAGGAGATTTGTTAGTTTGGACGGGTTTGACCAAGGGAAATAATAGATATATTGTTGGTTGGTTTTTCCCGCAAGGGTTTTCCAAGATAAATCTCATGTGATTTATGTGTGTTGTTTATATGTTATTGGAATTTTTAACTCTCTCATATTTTTATTTCCTAACACAATAACCACTCACATACTCATATCAAAGATCAACATATTGATGTTTTTACGTGGTAAAACCCTTGTGGGGAAACATCCATGGCCCCAACCAAGGTGGCCACTTGAGGCAATTTATTAATGCAAAAAAAAATTACAAGAGAGTTTATCACAATCGATCATCGGAAAATGACCCTCCATGATTTTTAAAAAAAGATCATGGACCAATCGAGTGCTAAGCCATAGATCAATGTAGTCATTAAGATTGAGGAGAATATGATTTGTTAGATCACTCTATGTTGGTAACATATCATGACCATGGATTACAAATGTATACTAAAGAACCATACTAAGAAGCACATTTTAACCTAACGACACATTAGACCAAGTTAATATTAACTAATTCCTAAGTGTCTAAATATCCTAACAATATAGAGACCCTTATGAATGGATTGAAACTTAGTTAACCTCACACGTTATCCAAGGCCCCAACATAACATATTTGAATTGACACATTAATTCAAACATTAATTGTGTGAATAGGTATTGTCCCCCAGGTCATTCATAAACTTTATAGGGATGAATGTTGGGGAATAATGTGTGGGAAACCTTCCCATTCCACTCCAAAAGTTTGATCTAGTTCTCAAGCTAGAGGGGGGATTCCCTTTACTTTATAATATGTATTTTATTAAGCTCATAGAGATTTTGTGGATGTATAATGATGAATCATGATCACTTCAACAAAATATGGAACGATAGTGTATATTTCATCTGAAGTGACAGTGGTAAGTTATTGAACGCTACTTGATATGCAATCAACTAGGTTTTTTCATAAGGGTGTATTAATCATGATTGCATCTATAGAAGATATCATGATCAAAAGAATGGGGATGAACTTAAGAAGAGGTTGAAAAATAATTTCTTAAGTTTTAATTCATTGCATAGATAATTAAATGGGAAAGCACACAAACATGGATCCATTGATCCATTCAACACAATATGAGACAAAGAATAGAATTTTCTTTCTTCAAAATGCATGCTAGGAAATCCTATATTTTTAAGGGATAACTTAGAACAAAGAAGTTGGTGACATTAACATATGTTTTCTTTCCACAAGAAAAAGGATAGCTCGAACTTCATCCAATATTAATTTTCATACTATCATATCATCTGAACATTTATTAAAAAGTATAAACTAGCTTCAAAACCTCCATACCATTTGTATGAGAGATCACTTGTGTATTATGTGAGTTTGCTTGTTTCATGGATTCTTTTCAAGGAATTTCACATGTGTTCAATTCCATGTTTCCTAAAAATATTACTATAATTTCAAATGAATTGAGAAAACATGAATATAGAAATATTATCAAATATCCCTCTATTAAATTTTGGATGTAGAATATTTTCAAACCATTTATAAGGGAGTATAAATTAGAATTTAACCTCCCATATCATTCTCAACAAAGGTTGTAATAGTCCCTTTTGTTGGATTTACTTCACACACACCTAAAATTTATTTTTCCTAAGGTTTTTCCTTTTTTATTAGTCATAATTATCATTATCCAGTCTCCTATATTTTAGGGGAGAATATTCCACCTGGAGAATATTCTCTTTCAGTTGACACTTTAGTTTGACTAGTTGAGTTGAGTTTAGATGTTGCATTGGTTTTGTCACCATGCAACATTGGGATCATCGCCAACTAATATGCACTTTCCTTGGGATCATCACCAGACTAGCACATTACCCTTGATTTCCTAAGTTAACTCCTCACTACTCTTTGTTCAGTCAGTTAATTGAAGACTAGTTGACTAGTTAACTCACCTAGGTTGTAGTCCACTTCCGTAACTGCCTAAGAGACTAGACTAGGTGGAAGTTTACTCCTATAATTTTTGGTGTGTGTCCAGATCACTCTAGACCACCACTATGGCTCATTATTTACTCATGTATCCTATATATATTGTAAATTATTCACTCTTTGAGTGTGGAATACGATTAATGAGAATTCTTCCATTATTTCTCTCTTGCTTCTTCTTTCACAATTTCTCTCTGCAAATGTGTGTGGTATTTTCTAGATAGATATATTATGTGTAGGTTCAACACATTTACATGGTATCAGAGCCAATGAACTACTAAGAAAAAGCTACACCAAATTATTTTTGCAGGTACTGAAGATTGAAGAACGCAGAAAATATGGAATTTATGTTCTACTCACCGATAATACTTCTCACGCCTCATAACTATTTGGAGTGGAATCCAAAAACTATGATTATTCTCAGATGTAGAGGCTTGTACCAAATAACTATGGCAATGGAAGTAGAGCTTGATTCTGTCGATGAGAAAAATGACTTTCTCAATAGACAAGATATGGCCATAGGATGTATCCTCTATTTTATTTCTCCCAAAATTCTCCATCAAGTATATGATGACTCACAAGAATTCACTCCAAATGATTTATGGATTATATTAGAGGTTTTATTTTGGAATAAGGAAGAATGCATGAAAAATGTTGACGAGATAGAGAATGTAGAAAATCCACTAGAAGATAAATCATCTCAGTTTGAAGAGCCTTCTACACAAGTATCTACAAAAATTTGTATTCCATTAATTGAATATGATGTCTACTCCATTTCATATTTGTTTTATGAAATTCATGTGGAATATTTATGGCATGCATCTCAGGAGTCACATGCAGATACTTTTCCATGCACAATGCATGCATCTCAGGAGACAAAAAGGGAGTCGCACACATCAAACTCAATTATGATATTTTCTGAGAAATCTTTTTAGAAACAAAATGGATACTTTAATTCCTCTTGGTAAAATGTTCAATTTCAAAAAAAAAATAGTCCAAACTAAATTCCATGAAGTGAAGTTATAATCGTTTTAAAATCAACAAAATTTCTGCGTTTTTCCGAAAACAGTCGTACGGTTTTCAAAATTTCATCGAAACTTTATTTGGATATTATTCATTACAAGAAGATAAGTGGATATGTTTGGAAATATTAATGGTTCATACACTTCATCAGATCCATGCAAACATCTACATATTCAACAAAATCTTCAACGAACACAAACTTGCACAGTTGCGAGGTCTTCTTGGAGTGAAGGACAAGGTTGCTTAGCAACTGCCTTTTGTTCCTTCTCATTTTTATTTTTTTATGCATTGTAATTTGAGGAGGGGTTTTTCCCATGAGGTTTTCCCTCTTTCCTCACTTTATTTCAGTGTATGTTTTGTATTTGGATACCTAACATGGCCTCGTTGTCGGGACCCATTCTTTATTTTCACCATAGTGATGTTCAGGGAGGGTGTTGGAGTTACTTCACACACACCTAGTATTTATTTTTCCTATGGTTTTTCCTTTGTTATTAGTCATAATTAGTCATTATCCAGTCTCCTGTATTTTAGAGGAGAATATTCCACCTGGAGAATATTCTCTTTCAGTTGACACTTCATTTTGACTAGTTGAGTTGAGTTTAGATGTTGCATTGGTTTTGTCACCATGCAACATTGGGATCATCACCAACTAATGCGCACTTGCCTTGGGATCATCACCAGACTAGCACATTACCCTTGATTTCTTGAGTTAACTCCTCACTACTCTTTGTTCAGTCAGTTAATTGAAGACTAGTTGACTAGTTAACTCACCTAGGTGGAAGTTCACTCATGTAACTGCCTGAGAGACTAGACTAGGTGGCAGTTTAATCCTGTAACTGCTGGTGTGTGTCCAGATCACTCTAGACCACCACTATGGCTCATTATTTACTCATTTATCCTGTATCTATTGTAAATTATTCACTCTTTGAGTGTAGATACAATTAATGAGAATTCTTCCATTATTTCTCTCTTGCTTCTTCTTTCACAATTTCTCTCTGCAAATGTGTGTGGTATTTTCTAGCTAGATCTATTTTGTGTAGATTCAGCACGTTTACACCTTTAATATATTATCCAACTTCCATACTAATTTGTAACCAAAAAAAAGCAAAAGTGAATTCTCATGTGAGGTTTGATTGGGTGGCATTGGAGAAGAGAATGATCAAAGTACACATATACTTTTGGAATCCATATGCCTAGGATCATTCCTTTAAGATCAAAGAGGTATTGGTGCTTGGATGAATCCTTGTTAGATCTCACTATGATTCAAATCACACACTCATAATGATTTTTGGATCAAAGAGAGTGATCATGACATTATCTTTATTAGGTTTTAGAAACCATGGACAACTTCTATCACACAAGTTCAACGACTTGAAAACATGCCTAGAATTATCCTTCTAGGTATGATTGGGTGGAATTTGAATACAAAATAAAAACCACTTTCATAGGAATGAATACTAGTTTGGGATATACGAATCCAATGTTGATGGTGTCCTTGATATTTTGATGATAAGGGTGAACCAATGAATCACATAGAAATTATAAAAAATAATAATACTCCTAGTTGACCAATAATTGTTAGAAGAAGATAGGATTTGTTAAGGGGAAATTCATTCTCAACAATGTGGTTTTTTCTTGGGAGTCCTTGGAGTGGGATAGGGAGACTAAGAAGTAGTCCCTTATCCTAAAATTTGATTTTGACAAGGCATACAATTAGGTTGATTTTTCCTTTATTTTGGAGATGTTGATATGCTTGGGTTTTGGCCCTTGATGTGTTTTTTTGTGAACACTCTCTTCACAAGTGTTTCATATTTTATATATGTAAATAGATCCCTTTATCCATGGATTTTCTTGCATTTCTCTATTCACATATCTCTTGAGAATAATTCACTTGTATGGAATGAAGAGGATACCCTAGAATTCTCTAACTTAAAGGTTGATATGACCTCTACACCAATGTTTGGAACCCCTAATTTTAGTAAAACATTCATAGTGGAATGTGATGCATCAGGACAAGGATGTGTAAAAATACTAATGCAATAAAGGATATCATTATATTTTGAAAGTAAACAACTCAAGGGAGAAGATTTGGTGAAATCTACTTGTGAAAATGAAATGTTAGTGATTCTACATGGAATGAAGAAATGTCAATGTATCTCTGATTGGAAGGCATTTTAAAGTCAAGACTAACCATGACAACCTAACATATGTTTTGGAGAAATGGTTATCTTCAAAATACATAACCTAGCTAAGAGACATGACATAATTAAGGGATATAATCATTCACCATTGTAACAAGTCAATGTGTATAAGTATGCCATCACATCACATTGTATCAATCTCATGTCCATATTATATCAATCTATATCTCATATCTCATTCATTTATTTATATATTATTTGATCTATATGGATTTCAATTGTCTATACTTATGTTGGATATTCCATTACTGAACTATTGTTCATTACATTGGCATGAAAGCCAAGTATGATCATGGACTTTGGCCATTTTAACAATACATTTTGTTCTCAAATGGTATGGGAAAAAAACGTGCCCAATGAAATTCATTTCCACTATGATAAGAAGTTATTTAAGGTTCATAAATTGTTGTTTAAAAAAATCATTCCATTGGTGTACAATCAATGTACATCATCCTATGCATATATACTATAGAAGATATATATTTTAGTTTCTAAAGAACCCTAGTGTGCCAAATTATAAATTATTAGTGTGCCAAATTATAAATGATGTTGGTGACAAATATGTCGTTCAAGTTATCAGAAATCAATGTATAAGTCTATGTTGGAAACTAACTAACATCATTAAGAAAATAGCCATTGTAATAGCCACCAAAGGGGATCCACCACAAATCAAGTTACATCTAGAAACAAATGCATATATTTCACATTGTTAGAGAAAGTTCAAAAAAGAATTGTTAGATGATATCTAACTATTGGACCAAAGTGTAGTTATCAACCTCCATTTCAGAGAGTCGCCTAATCCATAACAAAAAATCCACTAAGAATTCACCATTGAGGGGTTACATTATTACATGGTAGACGAACCATTTCAAGAGGCTCTGTCATTTAATTTAATCAGGTTTCCAAGGGAAAACTCTTCCATACATTATACAATCAATGTTGTGGGCACAAGCAAAAATGAAAAATCCAAGTATGTCTACTAATAAACATTTGATTATCAACGAAGTGACACCAGTGTGAAAAAAATGTATCTACCAAAAATGGAACTAGAAAACAATGCAAGTATGATAAGAAAAAATAAAGCTACAAAAACACCTTATCAACATCCTAATCTGATGCAGGAGCATCGCTCCAAGACAACTACGTGCCATCCAACCAGCACATCAAAGCACACATTCAATGGAAGGAGAGAAGCGCAATCCTCTTGTTTTTCAAATTTTGAAATTGTATTAAATGTTGTAAGGTGAAGAGCCAAAAGCCATGCATGTGCACAGGCTTTAGATAAAGGTTGCCTTAAATAGTTGTAAGGCTGAGATCTAGATCCGATTCAGACTAGACAGCCATTCAATGTAACTTGATGTGAATTAAAGAGAGTTGGTGAGATGGAGGAAAGCGCTCGCGGAGCCCCCTTTTGTAAAAAGATCTTCTTTGTATATAGGTTAGTCGGTAGAGTAGAGAGGTAGATAAAACAGAAGATAGATAAAAGTGAGGGAGTCGAGACTCTGTTGAAGTTTGAGATCGAACACATTGTAATTAGACATTGATGTTAATACAAAGTAGTTTTTCCTGCATATGTGTTTTCTATGTGTTTATGTGTCTTTTATGAATGTTGTGTGTTCATTCATGTTGTAGATGTATGTTAAGTTCCATATGTAGGAGATAGATAGATTTTCCTATATGTGAGTTGTTTGATTTCAAGTTTGGATTCTTTGTGGTTTCATGCAAGAGGTTGCATGACAGAATATTGCAAGTTTTGTAAGCCAGTGCAAGGAGTACACTTCTGAATTCTGCGGAATTCTAGACAAAGACATGCCTAGAGGGCACAAAATAGGAATTCATTAACTCAAGGAGGAAGCCTCAAGTTTGTTGAACACCTTGAAGGAGAAATTGTGCAGAGGAGAGCATAGAGAGGAGAAGCAGAATTGTTGAGAATTTTGTAAAGGCTCTGCCAGGAGGGCATTGAGAAAATGCCTAGGATGCATTGAGGAGAACTCTATTTCGATTTCAGTGAGAAGACAGAGTCATTGAGGATTATGGAGAACTCTACCAGGTGGGCATTGAGTGGGTGCAAGTGTGCACAGAAAGAACTCTTGTTTGAGTTCAAAGAGAAGAGAAGTGTCACAAGAGGAGACACTCACAAGGTTACTGAACACCCTGCAAACTCAGCAAAGCATGCTTGAGCAGGAAGTTGTCAGAGGGTACTTACATCTCTTCAAGGAGAGAAAGGGATAGGGACACTTTGAGGTCAGAGCCACAGATAAGATCAGAAGAGATAGCACCATTTCATACAAAGGTCCTTGCAAGAGGTTGCATAGTTTGAAGGAACCTTTGAGGTTCAAAGAAATAAAGATCAGCAAGGAGGGCTTGAGCAGAAGGTAGTCAGGAGGACACCAAATTTCCCTTTGAGGACACAGAAGGGTGATTCCCCTAGAGGCTTGGGTAAAAAAATCTCGGGAAGGATAGTGCCTTAGTGCACCAAGTAACAACAGAGTGAGAAGAAGGTCAAGAAACCCTTTGAGGTTTCACATTCGACAAAGTTTAGGAGGGATAGCGTTCCTAGAATGTAGGTGATATCCAAAGGAAATTGAGCTTGTAGAGGAAGCAAAGGTTGAGGGCTTTGAAACTTTAGAAAATCTCCCAAGGGGAGGAAGAGAGTTCTCAAGCTCAGGAGGGAACACAGCTGTTGTTAGATCAGCTGGAGAGGTGAGATCTGGACCGTCAAGTTTCACGTCCAGCCAATAGGAGGAGAGAGCACCAGGAAGAGAAACATATTTGGGCCATAAGATCTAAGGAAAAGGACTGATATCCATTGGATCCAGATGAAGGTGCATGAAATTTAACCTCTAGGAGGTCACGCGGGAGAAGAGTTGAAAACGAACGGTGGAGACGCTTCATGGAGAAGTGCCGAAAATCCCATGGACCGTCGGATCTCACAAATCTGTGAGAAGGTTAAGGCTAAGTGTCTTTTATCATTTCAACATTTTGAAATTTCAAGGTTCAACATTTCGGCAATCACAATGAAAAGGAGTTGGGGCACTTTTCATTGAAAACCCTGAAGTCGTGAAACGCGACGTGTTATTGCAGCAGGGTGTGGTCACGGAGGAAGCAGCCACATGGATCGAGGTTTGGTCAGGGGTTAACCGTTTTTTAGCCCATTTCGGCATTTCAGCATTTCAAAATTTGGAGATTAGAGTGATGAGTGATTTTGGAGCCACTGTGTCGTGAATTCCCGATTTGCAAAATCCCGAAAAGATCTGAGCCATTTCGGGAATTCGGGGATTCAGACACCGGGGATTCGAAAAGGAAAGGAGTGAAGGAGCCAAAGCCTGTTAATCCCTTTTTGGAATTTCAGGACCCAAGTGTTCGAGAGGCCAAGATTTGGGAGACGTGGAGTCCTCGCTCGCGATATCGCGAAATCCTGAAAGAATTTGGAGGAATATCACCCCCTTTTCAGCATTTCGAGGTTCAGAAGGTAGAGGATGCAGTGGTTTGGGACGTTGCATTTCAAACTCCCGATTACCAAAATCCTGATAGAGCCAGGACCATTGGTTTGAGGGAGAACTCTATTTCGAGTTTGGTGATAAGGAGGTGAAGACTCACACCTGGTGCACGTCATGTAGGTGGGGTTTTCGTGGAAGGACCTGTGGATTGAATTTGTGGGGTTCCAGTGAGGGCCCAAAAGAACCATCTGAATTCTGTGGATTCGAAGAAGAAAAATCTTATGTGGATCTCGGCCCGAGGGCAGGAGGTTTGGGTCAGTGTGGTATCAGAGCAGGATTTGACTTTTATAGGCGACAGAGGAAGGGAGTGTTGATCTTTGCTTACAAAAAGAAGAAGAAGGAAGACAGAGTGTTGAAGCTCTGTGATGATTGTTGCAAGGTGTGCAACAGTCAATAGACAATCAGGAGGGATATAGGAGATGCTTGAAGCACTCACGATTGCAGAGTGATAGAAACGAGTTTTCTAGGAGGGTAGATAGGAACAGGAAGATGGCTATTGAAGGCCATGGATGTGGTGGAAAGAAGAACCACCACCAGAAGAGAAAATATGAGATGGATGAAGAACTCGTTGAGATAAGGGAGAGAATGGAAGATCTTGCACTGTGGGTGCAGCAAAATGCAAAGACACATTGGGTGTATGAATGGCCTCTGAGGAGGAAAGCAAAGTGCCCAGTCAAGAAATTGTTAGCCAGAAGACAACAAAGGTTGTTGAGGAGGTGGTTGAGGTATGTGAAAATCCTCAGGGCCACAGAGGAAGTGGTTCATGTGTGTGAACCAGAAGCTGGGAGAAATCTCAGTGATGATGAGGAAGAGGGATCAGTTTCAAATCTCATAAACTGCTAAGAGGTAAGAGATGAATTTTCGAATTGCCAGGTGGGCAATGAAATGAGATCATTAGAGGATATCATAGACTGTCAAGAGGAAAACCATGGAAATTCATATTTCCAGGAGGGTAATGGTATGAGATTAATAGAGGATATCATAAACTGTCAGGTGGGAAAAAGTGGACTTTCAAGTTGCCAGGTGGGCAATGGAAAGAGATCAGTGGAGGGTCTCGCATACTGCCAGGGGAGCAGTGGTGAAAGTTCATATTTCCAAGTGGGCAATGAGATGGGATCACAGGATCTCATAAACTGCCAGGTGGGCAGCAGAAAATTCCCAAATTGCCAGCTGGGCAGGGGAAAGGAGATGAGACTGTCTGAAAGTCTCATGAACTCATAGGAGAATTCAGATCAGCAAGGAGTGCTGACAGGTGAGGATCAGAAGAGCATTCTGATGATTGGGGGAATTCGGGTATTTCTACCACATAACCCAGTTGAGGCCAATGAAGGTGTTGCAGATGCAGCAACAGGAGGAGGACAACCAAAAAAACTTGTCATGGAGGAAGAAGTGGAGCAGACACTAACATTTTCCCAAGGAGACGAAGGAGATGAGAATTCGGAAGAATGGCTCAAAATTTTCAACCAGGAAGCTGAAAAGGAGATGACTGCAGCACAAGAGCTTGCAGCAAAAGAAGATGAGCATTCGCTGGAATGGCTCGAAAGTTTTGGCCAAGGAGTCGAACATAAGGTAAATGTAGTACTGGAGACTACAGAAGCATAAGAGGAGGAAGCAAACCACATAGATTTTGTTGTTCCGTGTGAAGAAATTGAAGCCTTGGAGAGAAGGGTGAAGGTGCAGGGCATGCACATCCAACAGATCAAGTTGGAGACAGAGGGAGAATACCAGCCCAAGGAGTGACTGGAGGAAGCTGGAAATACAACAATAAGAGAAATGGAAAAAGAAAAGTTGTCAAAGGGAGAAGCTGAGCAAAAAATCAGTGAGGAAACTGCAAAATTGGAATCTGCAGTAGAGTGGTAAGATAAGGCCATAGGATATGGAGAATATTACAAGGGGGATCGATTTGATCTACCCATTTGTAGGTAAGAAGAGCAACGGAGCAGCCTGCAAAAGGAGAGCCAGCCCAGGGAGCAGCTGGACGAGATAATTGAGGAGATCATAATGTTGATGATAAGATCAGCATAAGCGGTCAACAAAGGGAAGTTGAGAAGAGGAGGACCTGCCATAGCAGCAGGGTAGCAGAAGCAACAGCAACAGCGAAACGATGGAGCGGATGGACAAATCCAAAGAAATGTTTGGAATCCAGGTGGATTTCAACAGCCATGTTGGGAAGCTCATGAGAAGGAGCTCATTAATTTCTCACAGTAGAGGAGTATGATGTAGGAGCATCGCTCCAAGCCAGCTACGCGCCATCCAGCTAGCACATCAAAGCATGCATTCAATGGAAGGAGAGAGGCACAGTCCTCTCATTTTTCAAATTTTGAAATTGTATTAAATGTTGTAAGGTGAAGAGCCAAAAGCCATGCATGTGTGTAGGCTTTAGATAAAGGTTGCCTTAAATAGTTGTAAGGTTGAGATCTAGATCTGATTCGGACTAGATAGCCATTCAATGTAATTGAATGTGAATTAATGAGAGTTGGTGAGATGGAGGAAAGCAGTCAAGGAGCCCCCTTTTGTAAAAATATATTCTCTGTATCTAGGTTAGTCGGTAGAGTAGAGAGGCAGATAGAATAGAAGATAGAGAAAAGAGAGGGAGTCGAGACTATGTTGCAGTCCGAGCTCGAACACATTATAATTAGACATTGATGTTAATACAAAGCAGTTTTTCCTGCATATGTGTTTTCTATGTGTTTACGTGTCTTTTATGAATGTTGTGTGTTCATTCATGTTGTAGATGTATGTTAAGTTCCATCTGCAGGAGATAGATAGATTTTCCTATCTATGAGTTCTTTGATTTCAAGTTTGGATTCTTTGTGGTTTCATGTAAGAGGTTGCATGACAGAATACTGCAGGTTTTGTAAGCCAGTGCAAGGAGTGCACTTTTGAATTCTTTGGAATTCTAGATAAAGACATGTCTAGAGGGAACACCAGAGGAAGTCATTGACTCAAGGAAGAAGCCTCAAGGTTGTTGAACACCTTGAAGGAGAAACTGTGCAAAGGAGAGCACAAAGAGGAGAAGAAGAATTGTCGAGAATTATGTAAAGGTTCTGCCAGGAGGGCATTGAGAAAATGCACAGGATGCATTGAGGGGAACTCTATTTCGAGTTTGGTGAGAAGCTAGAGTCACTAAGGATTATGGAGAACTCTGCCAGGTGGGCATTGAGTGGGTGCAAGTGTGCACAGAAGGAACTCTTTTTTCAGTTCAAAGAGAAGAGAAGTGTCACAGGAGGAGACACTCACAGGGTTACTGAACACCCTACAGGCTCAGCAAAGCATGCTTGAGAAGGAAGTTTCCAGAGGGCACTTACATCTCTTCAAGGAGAGAAAGGGACAGAGACACTTTGAGGTTAGAGCCACATATAAGCTCAGAAGAGATAGCACCATTTCATGCAAAGGTCCTTGCAAGAGGTTGCAAAGTTCGAAGGAACCTTTGAGGTTCAGAGAAATAAATCTCAGCAAGGAGGGCTTGAGAAAAAGGTAGTCAGGAGGACACCAGATTTCCCTTTGAGGACACAGAAGGGTGAGTCCCCTAGAGTCTCGGGTAAACAAATCTCAGGAAGGATAGTGCCTTAGCGCACTGAGTAACAATAGAGTGAGAAGAAGGTCGAGAAACCCTTTGAGGTTTCACAGTCGACAAAGCTCAGGAGGGATAACATTCCTAAAATGTAGGTGATTTCCAAAAGAAAATTGAGCTCGTAGAGGAAGCAAAGGTTGAGGCCTTTGAAAATTCAGAAAATCTCCCAAGGGGAGGAAGGGAGTTCTCAAGCTCAGGAGGGAGCACAGCTGCCATTAGATCAGCTGGAGAGGTGAGATCTGGACCGTCGAGTTTCATGTCCAGACAACAGGAGGAGAGAACACCAGGAAGAGAAATAGATATGGGCCATCAAATCTAGTGAAAAGGACGAATATCCGTCGAATCCATAGGAAGGTGTGCAGAAATTAACCTCTAGGAGGTCGTGCAGGAGAAGAGATGAAAACGAACGGTGGAGACGCTTCATGGAGAAGTGCTAAAAATCTCATTGATCGTCGGATATCACGGATCTATGAGAAGGTTAAGGCTAAGTATCTTTTAGCATTTAGTCATTTTGACATTTCAGGATTCGGCATTTCGGCAATCCCGATGACAAGAAGCTGGGGCACTTTGCATTGAAAACCCCGAAGTCGCAAAACGCGACGTGTTCTTGAAGCAGGGTGTGGTCACGGAGTAAGCATCCACATGGACTGAGGTTTGGTCAGGGGTTAACTATCGTTGAGCCCATTTTGGCATTCTATCATTTTAGAATTTGTGGATTGGAGTGACGACTGATTTTGGAGTCACTGTGTAGTGAACTCCCGGTTCGCGAAATCCCGAAAAGATCTGAGCCATTTCGGGAATTCAGGGATTCGAACACCGGGGATTTGAAAGGGAAAGGAGTGAAGGAGCCAAATCCCATTAATCCCTTTTCATCATTTCTGGACCCAAGTGTTTGATAGGCCAGGAGTCGAGAGACGTGGAGTCCTGACTTGCGATATCACAAAATCTTGAAAGCATTCGGAGAAATAGCACCCCCTTTTCGGAATTTTTACATTTTGGGGTTCAGAAGGTAAAGGAGGTAGTGGTTTGGGTCGCTGCATTTCAAACTCCCGGTTACTAAAATCCCGATATAGCCAGGACCATTGGGTTGAGGGAGAACTTTATTTCGGGTTCGTTGAGAAGGAGGTGAAGAATCATGGCTAGTGAATGTCGTGCAGGTGGGGTTTTCGTGGAAGGACTTGTGGATCGAATTTGTGGGGTTCCAATGAGGGCCCGAAAGAACCATTTGAATTTTTCGGATTCGAAGAAGAACGATCCTGTGTGGATCTCGGCCCGAGGGCAAGAGGTCTGTATCATAATCACAAGAATTGATTCGTTAACCAATCAATGTAATAACATCACTCTAATCATAATTTTCGCACCCAAATTTTTGGATAGAAGATCAACCTTGTGCGCATGTCAGTTTTGTGCACACATATCAGCAGTTTCACGATGGATGGAATAAGTCATATGCACCAATTCAGTTCCATATTTCTCACAGAAGAGTGGAAATATACAGCATGCACGTTGAGACAAAATAAAATCTTCAAAAATATTCTTGAATAATGAACCTAGATAGCACGAGAGATCGTGGGACAGATGATGGATGACATAGAAAGTTCATTGGACTTCCATTCTCCAAGAATGGTTACATGGGTTGCATGAAGACAGTTGAAGTGTTTGCAACTAGTGATCACTAGAGAAAGTGGAGTGGAGAAGAAATGGATAGAGAGCCAGAGAATAAAGAGAAGGATACAGAAATGAGAAAAAGAGAAGTCTTCCAGAGGGAGAGGAGAAGAGAAGAATTTTTCTGAGGTATGCAAGGAGGAAATCCAAGTTTTGTATGAGACATGTTCTGATCTTTGTGACAGTTTTGCATGAGTTTAGAAAATTCATGTTTAGAATCTGCAATGGATTTAGTCCAGTAGTTTCGAGTATGGACAGAGAGTGCATGGCGCATTGTAATGAAAAAACTATAGAATGGATCAAAGAGCGGAGAATGATCCCATTTGTAATGTGGATTTCTTGATGTATCCATTTTTATGTTTAATGGATGATTGTGTTAATGATTTATGTTGTTTGTTTTTTAATCGAGTCTTATTGAATGAATGAATGATATACTAGATGGATTCCTTTTCTGCTTTATCCCTTCATATATGACACAAGACCAAATGGTCTCTGTGATTCTCATAACATATCAGGTGACACCTTATTCGGTCCTCAACTAAATATTGATATGTTGACACTTAGGGGTTTTATTGGTCAACTATGGATGAACCCCCTAGTGTTAGGAAGGATGTGTGTAAGCGAGCTAAAAAATGGTTATGTTGTCGGGACCTGAAGGTTTTGTATTTCATGATGAACGGAGGGAATGAGGTGGAATCCATCTTAGGAGGAAATACAAGAATGGTTATATGCGAAGGAAGATGAGTTTGCACGATGAGAGACCAAGGGTCTGATAACAAACATTAAACATTTTAAAGAGAGGTATATCAATATTGATTTGCATGATATTTTATTTTCTAAGTTTCCATGTTTTCTCTTTGAATGGTTGAAGAGGAAAACCTCCATTAATACTGCTCTGAGATCCCTAGAACCACTAGTCTAGGACAAGACTACAGTCGATAGACTAAAAACGTTGGATAATAAGTGGGCTCAAGTAATAAATTTCTAGTTTTCTCAAGTGAAGGAGGGATACATTATTGAGTTCTCCATAGAATACAATGATTCTTTCAGTGAGGCTAAAAGAAAGTTTGTTGAAGGTCCTTGGAAGAGATTGTTGGAAGAAATCTTGTTGTTGATCAATATGTTTTTCATAATGAAAGGATTGATGTGTATGGAGATGGATAGGATGGTTTTGAAACACACCTAACCCCCTAATATATATTAGGTTGGTGGGGCATTCAATTCTCTTTCTTTCTTCCATTAAGATCCTACTCAGGTTTCTCTACAAGTTCCCTCTTTTGATTCCCAATCACAACAAAATTCCTTCTTGGACTTAGTAACAACACCTTAGGGTCTAAATACCCTTAAGCGGATGGTTAGGATCATCCATAGACATCATATTTATGATTCAAACTACCTCGGACTCTCTATCTCATCAGAATCAACTTTGTACCCATTCAAAATCCATTCTGACAGACCTTCTCTGACAAGTTGTTTTAGGTGAATCCAACGGTCCTCGGAGACAGAGATCGGCCATTATGATTTACTCTTGGGGCTTCAAATTACTTGAAAGTTATTTCCAACTTCGTTTAGCATTATTAAATGGGTAAGTGGGTCCTACGACAGATCCATGTTTGTCACTACACATCAGTCACCTTTCTATCAACAACAAAGATTTACTCTCGAAGCCCTCACCATCGGAGTCTCTCCACTTCAACATTCAAGGCCACTTTAAAAACATAGCTCAGATGCATATAATGTTCCTTGATTACACCATATAATGGTGTAGGATTGATCAGAGGTCAAAATCACTTAGTAGATATTGGTTATAGGGCCAACTTCTCTGATAAAACTATATTATATCCAACGGCCTATATTTCATGTAACACCTCTCAACAGATCTATGATTCTCAAAGTTCTACCATCAAAATATTGATTCAATCATCCTCCTGGACCTTTGATGGTCCCTCTTCCGATAGTCTTGTTATGGGATCCAACGATTCACAATCCATAGTGACCGTCCTCTGGTAATTCAACAATTCTCATCAACTCTAATTGTTCCCCATTGATATCCTACCACAACCTTCCCCATGGTCACTCTTATGGTGAAACCATCCAACCAACGGTCTTGATTTTCTCGGAACATGGAATCGATGGTTGTGAGTCATCCTAATTCAATGAAAGGTTCTTTTACTAGATAATGGTATGAAGTTGGGACTTATCCAATTCTAGGGGTTCTATAAGGCCTTATCATAATCTCCAGGAGTTTGAATCCTACTTTGAGACTATCGAAGACTTTCTAACTTCATTAAAAGGAATATCTTGCATATCTTGCGAGATTTCCACTTAAGGATTTGGGTTTTCCCTAAAAAATTGCACCCCTTTCTTCCTCACAGGAACCTTCCCTGCACCAAAGAAGTCATGCTACTGTGAAATGACAATTTTTTTGATATCTTGCAAAATTTCCTCCCAAAGATGTAATATTCGTAGGCACTTCAAGTGTCCACACTTATTAAAATTCACAGTTTGACAAGTTAAACAATGGAAACAACTAGCATGTCCCCATTACTTAGGGATTCCATTCATTTAATAAAGCATCCACATTTCCCATTTAAATGAGACAGATATATGTACACATCATTCATACACAAATTAAACAAGTTAATTTATACACTTATCTAATCATGAAAATGTCCACAACCAACTGACTAAGAGAGGACTCATTTCCTCCCAAACTTAGGCCTTACTGTAGAGTACCTTCCTACAGTTTGTCACCCCCATGCCAAGCCATGATACCATAAGGGGAAGGATTCAGCTAGTTTCCAAGCATAAGATGATCTAGGAAAGTTACTCTCCTTCCTCCTCTGATAACATCAGAAGTTTCCCCCTTCCCACTGAGATAAGGGTTTCTACAGGTTTATCAGGTAGTTTATCAACTAGATTTCCTCTACACAATGAAGTCCCTTCTTTTCTATATAGTCCCTCGATGACCTCCCCTTACTAGTGTTAGTTTATTTCTAGTAAGTACCAATTTGTAGCCCTCTTTTGATCCAGTATGGATCCAGGTCTTTTTTATTTCAAGGTGATCATCAAAATATTAGACAAGATTTTTATTTTCTTCAAGGAAAGCTCTCCTATTTATTCTTCTCTTCAATATACACTGAAGAACAAAATTTTTCTATGTATTCTCTTTTTTTTTGAGCTCGTAGCTCATCTTTTCTCAGTGTATTGTCTTCTATGAGCACTATGTGCTTCTCTTGTTGTCTTATGTACATTTGGGGAGTCTTCTCGCATATCTATCTCTATTGGTCTACTCTCCTTCTATGTGTCTCTTCTCTTTTTGATACCACTCTCTATTGGTCGATTTACTGGTCTAGTAGTGTCTTTCCACCTTTGGTCTCTTCCTCCACCACTCCTCTCAGGATTCTTGTGGATTTCTGCAGATGTAACATGTAGTCTACGGTTCCCATCCTTAAGGGGAAAATATTCGGTGTTCTATGCATCATATCACTTTATATGACCCTTGCCTTCTCCAAGAGACCAACCCATCAACAGTTATTAACTTCCTCAACCATCGATCTAACCTCCATAATTGATCACATGGTTTCCTTCTGACCTGAGTACATTGGTAGGTGTATGAGTTCACTTTTGCAAGCATAAGCTAACTTGTTAAACTAGCTTCATGTTTTCTTCATAAAAATAGCTCAGCTCCACCTTACCCAACCACTCAATCAATCCTTGCTTCATCAATTCCCACTTGTGTATCATAGCTAGTAATTTCAAGGATGTTCCCTCTCAGTCATTTTTTTGGTTTCTTCATTAGTTAAAACACAATTACATGCTTCATAAACATAATCATATGAAGTATTAAGAAAAATTATAGTCTTGGGGGGGGAAAGGGTGTTGCATTCCCCTCCCCCATATAGAAACATCATCCTCACTGTTTGAAACACCATGTATATACAATAATACAGAAAATAAAAATCGATATGCTAGTCTCATGGCATTTTCCAACTCCCATGTAGCCTCATATGCTCCAAAGTGCTTCCATTTCACCTTGACCTACGCAATGGCTCGGTTCCATATCATTTTTTTTCTCTTGTCCAAGATGCATTGAGGTTTGGGTTGGAACTCTCCCTTTGGCTCCACCTGTATTGCAGTCCAATAAACAACATGATTAGAATCATGGACATATTTCTTTAACAAAGACACTAGGAATACATTATGATCTCTAACAGTAGGTGGTAATGCAAGTATGTATGCTACAGGTCCCACTCTCTCCAGGACTTCAAAAGGTCCACAGTAGTGGGGTTTTAACTTAGCACACGTCCCAATTCTCAAATAACTTATCTTGGGTTTCACTTGGAGACACTACTACATATGACCAAATTTGCCACGGTTTTTCGTTGTTATTGCCACACATATCCATCACACTTTCCATGAAAGAAAAGACTATTTTCCGTCGCTATATCCACGAACCAGGTGTTCGTGGAAACAATGACGAAATTATCCCTCCACATGTCATCACCATCAGGATAGGTTTACCTTATAAAGCATGGAAATAGTGACGAAACTTCATCGCAATAGGGACGAAAAACCGTGCCAAGGTAAAAAACTTACCAACAGATTATGACGCAAATGTCATACGTGCAACACAAAACTTTGGAAAGTTGCGACGCAAAAGTGTGGAAATAGTGACGAAAACGTTTGGCAGAGACAAAAATTACGACGCAGATGTTATATGTGTGATGCAAAACCGTGGAAAAGTGCAAAGAACTTTCGTCACTATTTCCATGCTTGTTCAGAAAAATCCTTGCCTTGCGACGAACTATTGTCAATATTGCCACGCTTCCTTTAAGTTTAAAA
Organism: Picea engelmannii; assembly: GCA_009831015.1. Classification (NCBI taxonomy): domain Eukaryota; kingdom Viridiplantae; phylum Streptophyta; class Pinopsida; order Pinales; family Pinaceae; genus Picea; species Picea engelmannii. The sequence continues at coordinate 200,780 of ML793322.1, read as the reverse complement.
AAAAAAATCTACATGAGATATGGTATACCATATTACATTGTAATATGGTATACCATATTGAGAAGTTGGATGTTGGGATTCATGATTTGTGATTGACCCATAGCCTTGTGGTTGAGTCATTCCCTTACCAAAAAAATGAAGGTTACTCACACTCATATGAATGAAAGAAATCAAAGTTGTTCCCATGAAAAAAGTTGTAACGCTTTGAAAGAATGGTAGATCAAAACAATGGAGCACTTGTTTAAACAAAGACACTTACACCTATTCAAGTAAAGGTAACTCACCCTGTTGTAGTAAAATCTCCCTGCGGACAGGTAGATCACCTATAGAGCTTGACCTTAACCCTAGACAGAAAAATGCTTAACGTGGACACTGACTTCCTTTCAAATCTATCTAAACTAATACATGAGAAGGAAGGATAACAGAAGTAGCTCTTAATTGAAGTTTGTCCCTGCACGCTCTGAGTTGCGCTCCAATCCTTTGCTCCTCGCTGAGTTCTACAGAAAAACAAGATACGACCACTTCCTACTCTCTTGATATTAGCTTGAAAACAGATCTACCAATTAATGATAAGTTCATGTAACATCAGACACAAACTAGAAAGAAACAGGCCAAGCGTGTCATATTAATGAGAATAACGACAACAATGCTTACAATCGTAGATGCGAATGTGACAGCTTCATCAAGTCCTCTTCGTCTAACACTTGCTCGAAAGATCCACAACCTGGCTGACAGCAGCTTCACTTCTCCTTTGGCTGACTGTGTGTTTCCTATGAGATCATAGGTTTCATGCTAGCAATTCTTCCCCTTTTCCACCATCATAGAGATTGTTTATATAGGTTGGGAGGAGCTTAACCTCTTGAGTTATGTTTAGAACAAGTTGGGAACCTCCTCCTTAGATCAGGGATCTGTTGATGAAACCAAGAATTCGAGTACAACTGCCTCCTATCTTCGAAAGATCCTTTCCTTATTCTCCTCACCGGGCTAACAACTGACCCAGATTAGGGAGTGCTCCTTCAAAAGGGGCATCAGAGTGCTAGAACTCTTCCAGAGAGGCTTAAGGGGATCCCTAGCGCTTCAAAAGTGGGAAGCGCTCCTACAGAGGGGTAAGGGAGCATTATAACGCTCCTAAGGCCTTATAGAGGAGCGCTAACGCTCCTAAGGCTGTTTCAGGGGAGCGTTCACCCTCAAAACCCTTGATTGGAAGCCCTTTTCAGGTGTTAAGAGATGTTTGACTCCAGTGAACCAGTTATCCTTCTTCAAACCAAGTACATAAGATGTTTTAAGTGCCTCCTTAGTGTCGTCATCATGGCAGTATGATTCAACAACATTTGCGACACTTGTAACCAACTTGCGACACTTGCGAAAGTTATAAGGAAGTTGCGACACTTACGACAATTGAGAGGAATATGCGACACTTATCCAGTTGAGTGATTTTGATATGTAAAAGAATGCCCCCCAAAGTATGAAGTCAGAAGATGCGAACTGATGACTAAAATACTTTGTAGGCGTTCAATCAAGGGTATAGACTCAGAGAACCTAACAGAAGCTGCACACAAACATCCAACAAATATCATGACATATTTCAAAACCCAAGGCAGGCATACCTATGCTTGGGTGATCAAGATTTGTAAGGTATGGCTTCCAAAATATACACTGTGGATCCATAATTGTATTGATAAAAAGGGTATAGCCACCGAAGATACAATGTGGATCTATACTTTGTTGACTCAGACTGATCGTAGCCACGAAAGATACACAGTGGATCTACGAGATGACAAGACATAGCCACGACCAATACAAAGTGGATCTATGTAACAGTGTATGTGTTCTTTGTCCAATAAAAACTCCTTCGCAACCTGGGCAAAGCATATATCAAAGTGATTACTCAACCCAGGGTCTTCTTACCAATCCCAATATGGTACGAATCTGACCATGTGAATAGATGTCTTAATGTCGAACATGGCAGAAACCACTTGATTACAGGTCAATGAGGTAAACCGTTAACAAGTGCGAGGGAGATCACCATTAATGTCAATGATTCCCATGGTACCTTAGTACATTCCATCAAACGTGAATAGATGAGCTGAGGTCGAACATTCGTGGAATCATTCGATCAGAGGTCAATTATGTAAACCCACTGTCAAATGTGAGGAGGCCTACCATTGAGGCATGCAGGTCCCAAAGTACTAGCTTGTTTCTATGTCTAATTCATGGATAATGTGTTGAAGTCATCAGGAATAGACTCGTCGAGGGAGGGCCTTGATGTATCCCCCATCAACGACACAAAAAAGACATAGAGATGTAATTGGAAGATCAAATGGACATGGACTGACACGGGTTCTGAGACAAGATATTTGGGATGGTTGACTCTTGAGGTGGATACTTCCCTTGAACACTGAGGCACGACAGCAAAACATGACATGGACCAAAACTGTGCAATGGATACTATGACTTGCGTCGGGTGACCCAAAGGAGTGAAAGGAAACTCAAAGGATTGGCTCAGTGTAGAGGTTCGGTGGATTATGATATGTGCAGGTGACAAAGTGTCGTGCTCAAGGGCGACTCTAAGAAGTGTTGGACGATGTTCTCAAGAGACTGCTTGGCTTGCTCTTTTCAATTTTTTCCCCCATCTAGATAGATGAGTACTTTTTTTTTTATTTAATGAGCTCGAGGAGGATAACACATGATCAATATAACTCACCTTCGGTAAGCTCCTCTTCCTTGGTTTAATGAACTGGAAGAAGTAAGGGATCGGTCCCGTATGGGCCTGTCGATGTGTGCTTTAATGAGTCCAAAGACAAAAAACTCGAAGGTTTTTCGGGATTATAGAGTTTGGAAAAACGCTTAAAAGAGAACTCTCTCAATTCCTTTTTCATATAGTAGTCCAACGAGACCAAAAAAGGGTTAAACTATTGCTCGAAGGACGCCCTTTCTGACCTTTTAACGAGTGTGAAAGGAAGCAAGATCACTCAACAATCTTTTCATATTTAGAGAGTCTGAAAAGGGTTTAAAGAAGACTCCAGGGGGGTTCCTTTTTCGTGTGTTCGTATCCAGACAGGTCCGAAAAAGAGATAAAAGTTTACCTGGTTATGTTCTCATATTGTCGAGCTCGAGAACGAACTAAGACTATGCTCATAAGTGTGACAAGGTGAATAACCGATCAAGACTACCAGGAAACCTGCGATGCCAAAGATACAAACCAGAGTTTAGTGAAGCCATTACATCATTAGAGAAACCCAAAAAAGACCATACCTTATAAAAAATGGAATTCTATAAATAAGAATTGATTTGAAAATTCATTTACCATTTCATTTGCAAGGATTTTGGAGTAGTGGAGAATCTCACTTTGGAGAAAATCTTGTTTTTCTCGCTGCTGGAGCTATGATCGATCATTTCACTCGCCGTTCGAACCAGGTAGGTGCCCATCCCTTGCTCTTTCAATTGCATGGTTTCAAATTTATTTTCATGGCATTATTTATTTTAAAACACAAAGCCCTAAGTCGCCCCTCTTTGACCAAATCGGCCTCCTTTTAAACATTAATAAAATAGGGGGATTCTTTTGCAAAAATGTGTTAGGGAAGGGTTGTTAGGATCTGTACACCCTAGAAATCAATTAGGCAAGTCATTCTTTAGCAAAAGAGCTCATAAAAATTCTCCCCAAAGGCCCACGCACCCCCCCAAATCGTTTTTCATTTTAAACACGTTTTAATTATTATTTGGAAAATGTTAAAGGGTGTGGTTCTCAAAAAGAGTGATTGGTTGCTTTTATATGACATGGGTACTTTGTTTTATGTTTTAAAATGTTTTTTGAAAATCGCCGAAATTATCAAAACGTGAGGAATAATGAAATTCTCGATTCTTCTGTTTTGTAGGTGTCTTCGGCAATCATGATTGAATGGAAAGAGAGGGAACACGAGATGGATGATTTATCCACTCTATGGAGTCCTCGTACGCGGGCCTCTTTGTGAGCTTGCTCAAGTTTTTCAAATTGAAAAAAATGAAGAGAGAGATTCTACTGCTTGAGCACATGATCGGTCTTTGGGATGTTGCGGAACAGGGATTCTGTATTGGTACACAACTCCTAACCATTGAGTTGGAAGATGTGTACTTTTTGACCGGCCTCTCGAAAAGAGGGGTCTTTATATCTTTCACTGGACAAAGGGAATTACCTGAGCAGGTGGACGTGTATCCGGCATGTCACTGTATTCCGGGAGCAAGGTTGGTAGGGGGCAGGATCCCTATCAAGGATATACAAGATCTGCCTCTCCAGTCTATATTATTCGCTATCACAAGCGTGACCGGAAGTACTAGTGCTCATTTGGCATCGAGATCACAGGTGGCCTATGGTGTTCAGTGTTTAGAGCCAACATTGTTCAACTGGAGTGCGGCGTTCCTTCGGAATGTGAAGGAACAGATATCATGGTGCAGGACTGGTCAGAAGCAGTTCAGCTATGGCTCGTTTTTGGTCTCGTTCTTTCTAGAGTGCATCCTTCAGATGCAGCCTTAGATAGCATTGGTAGTACACCCAGTGGACGAACCTCGGATGGAGAGGTGGACTAGTCTATCTCCAAGACTAGTTTCGGAGTCAGAGTTCCACTTCACTAGTGATTTCTTTGCCTAGCTGAGGCGACAGTTCCTCTGGATAGAGGACTTCCCTTATGCCGATGTAGACTTTCGTGGGAGTATGGACTTGATTTTTCCCGTGGGGGAAGACTGGTATGAGTCAGGTAAGAGATTAAGCCATACCTCGTCTAGTTTTCGTTTTTTAAGTTTTTGATGTATATGTATTCTTTTGGGTATGTAAAAGAGTTTTAACAGATGTTTTGTTTCCAACATGCAGACAAGGGGGCAGTGCGCCCAATTGATATACCAGTACCAGGGCATCGTGGAGGTGCCCCAGTTGCAGCAGATCCAGTGGTACCAGTTATGGGTCTCTAGGAGGTCGAAAGAAACCTCCAAGGCCTTACGATGGGCATCTCTCCTCTGCAGAGGGGGGAAGTGCCTTTACATCTGCAGAGGCACATTGTAGGTGTACCAGAGAATATCAATTCTCTGTTGAGGCACGTAGTGAATGCAGTAGTATGTTACTCACAACACAATGTCGTGCGGGGAGATTAGAGTCTCCCTACGTTTTTTGTATGCCTTGTCAGGCGATGTTGTATGGGTGAACAGACCCAAAATTTTTCCCTTTTACACACTTTTTGATGTAAAGCAAACATTTCATTCATGCCATATATATATACAGTTTCGAGTTTTTTTGATGCCGATGATTTGTACATGATGATGTCTGTGATGTGTTTTAATTTACATGTAATGTACAGTTTTTGCTTTCCTTGAATCTTATCTGTGGGCTAAATACTGATCCATGATATAATTAGCTAATGAATCTGAAACACTATTAAGTTCTCTCGGAATGTGTCTATATTCAATGTAATCGAACATTCGTTCAAGACGATGAACTTGTAAGTGTAGACATAGCAGGATAGGACTACAGATGGCGTAGATGTGGTTGAGTTGATAAACCACGAGTTGGGAGTCTAAGTAAATAATGATACGAGAGATACCTAGGGAGGAGGCTTGGGTCAACAGTCAGATGACAGTGTGGTATTCTACCATATTGTTGGTTGCTGGTCCTAAACAGATGCCTCCTGAACTCACCACCTCGTCAAACTGATAAATAACCCATGTTGCTGAAGCAATGTTCCGGGTATGTCGGCTGGCGCCATTCGTGAACCCAAAAAAGATAGGAAAGGTAGACGTCATCTGCGCATGAAAACACAGGCACAATCATGAGTGGTAATGGTAAAGACTCGAGCATGCGAGAGAAAAATACACACCAAACTAAAATACAATAGTGTACAAAGTACAGATGCTAGGTGATCTAGGCATAGTACTTTTTAAGGTAAAGCCCATTTCAGGGCTCTCCCAGGGAAATTCCACCATGATCTACTAGTTCATAAGAACCTCTGTGTAAAACACGCTTCACGATGTAAGGACCGTGCCACATAGGTTCTGACTTTCCTGTTCCCAATTTATCGTGTGCTTGGTCGTAAATGAGGACTAAGTCTCCTTATACAAAGGCTCGAGGTTGGACGGATTTGTCATATTGACTCTTAATTCATTTCTGATGTGCCTCATTAATGAGAGCAGCATCGCGGCGTGTTTCTTCCAGCTTGGATAGATACAAGAATTGTTCTTCTTCCACAGAAGTATGGGGCAGGAGTTCTACTTTCAATTTGAGTGACGGAATTTCACACTCAATTGGTAGGACGGCTTCAATGACATAGACCAACTGGAAAGGCGTGAATCCGGTTGAGGTTTTCATCGAAGTGCGATAGGCCCAGAGAGTGGAAAATAGTTGTAAATTCCATGTTGTTTTGTTTTCCCCTACCATGCGTTGGATCATGGTTTTTAGGACTTTGTTGATAGCCTCAACTTGCCCATTCGCTTGAGGGTAGTAGGGGGATGAGTTTTCATGGCGAAACCCAATTTGACATGTAACTCGCTCATCATCTGGTTTTTGAAGTGTGCACCATGGTCGGTGACGATGGCACATGGTACACCAAAATGAGTAATGATATGGTTGAAGAGTAATAGAGCTGCAGTACGGCCATCATTCAGGAAGGTAGGCATAGCCTCAGCCCATTTGGTGAAGTATTCGACGGCGACGATGATGTAACCATGCCCCCCGGCTGAGGTAGGCTTACACTGCATGAAATCGATACCCCATTTAGAAAAGGGGTCGATGGAAATAATGGGGTGCAGCGTAGTAGGGTGGGTTCGTGCCTTCTTGTTGAAGATTTGGCAGGGTGGGAATTTTTTGACGGCCTCGATGCAATCTTTGAAAATCGAGGGCCAAAAGTAGCCGACACGTAGGATTTTTTGGGTTGTGGCCATCCTGGAAAGGTGACCGCCACAGGCGCCAAGGTGACAATCGTTCAAAACACATTCAGCCTCTTCATGAATCAGACATCACCGAAGGGTAGTGTCAATACCACGGTGATACAAAGTGTCATCGAGGATGAGGTAATGGCGAGAGTGGTGATGGATGCGTCGACGCTCTTCGCGAGAGATGTTGGGCTGAAAACGTTGGGTTTGAAGGTAGAGGAGAATGTCTCCATACCAAGGATCATAGGTGTTGATGAGGAAGAGAGACTCATCGGGGAGAGAGTCTCTAGGTTCAATGTTTTCATCGGCACCTGGGAGAGCACAGATAAGCTCGGAAAACACCAGGGATTTTTTGGCTTTAGCCTTCGTAAACTCGAGATCGAATTCTTGAAGAATAACCCATTTCGAATATTTTCCCCCAAGTACTTGACGCGTCAAGACGTGGTACATGGGGTTGGAGTCTGCGATTACCGTGGTGGTGCATAGTAAGATGTAGTGGCGGAATCTTTGGACATCAATGACGGCTGCCATAGCCAGTTTCTCAACATGCGAATATCTGAGTTCGAGTCCAGATAAACTCTTGCTCAGATAATAAATCATGTGTTCTTGGCCGTTAGAGTCCTCTTGGACTAACACCATCGCAATGGTAGAAGTAGAAGTGTCCAAGTAAAGGATATAATCCTTTGTATATTTGGGAGGATGTAACAAAGGAGCATGGGTCAAAGCGTGCTTGAGAGTGTCGAATGACCATTGGGCAGTGTCATCCCAGATGAAAGGGACGTTCTTTTGTAGTAGCCGCATAAATCCTTTAGTGATCTTGGCATAATTGCAGATGAAACGACGAAGAAAATTTTCTTTGTCTTGCAAACTTTGGAGTTGGGTTAAGTTGGTAGGTGGAGGTAAGGCTAGGATGTCCTTGATATTTAAGGGATCCACCCTGATCCCGTCTTTGGAGACGATGAAATCGAGGAGTCGGCCGGATTCGAAAGCAAAAATGCATTTATGTGGGTTCAGACGAATACGATAGAAACGACATCGAAGAAAAATTGCCCGCAAGTGGCCAATGTGGTCAGGTTGGTTGGATGAATGGGCGGGTAAATCATTGAGGTAAGGTTCCGCGATATGTTTGATGTCATGGAAAGCGTACGACATGGCTCGCTGGAAAGTAGCACCAGTGTTTTTAAGGCCAAACAGTAGCTTTCGGTAGGCGAAAGTTCCCCAAGGGCAGATGAAGGTTGTCTTATGTTGATCATCAGGTAAGATTTCAATCTGGTTATATCCAGAAAAGCCATCCATGAAAGAGAAGATTACGCTTCCTACGCAATTATCGATGATTTGATCGATGAAAGGAGTCGGGTAGTTGTCCTTGGGACAAGCTTTGTTGAGATCATGGTAATCTACGCAAACACGGATGGTCCCTTGTCTCTTGGCAACTGGAACGAGGTTGGAGACCCATTCCGTCAAAGGGACAGGATAGATGAAGCCAGATTTTAGAAGTTTTTCAACTTCTACCTTTATAGCTGCCATTTTCTTGGGGTGAACCAGGCGAAGTTTCTGTCGAACCGGTTTTGCGTCAGGGTAAGTCTTGATTTCGTGTATGACGATTGACCAGTCAATCCCTGGAATCTCCTCATATCTCCATGCGAAGACATCGTGAAATTCCTTGAAAAAAACGGTGTAAGAAGCCATTTCGTCGGGCGTGCAATTAGCACCAAGATTAATGTTTTATACGACACCTTCTTTGATTGAAAAGTCAATTGTGATTGTAGTCGAGATGTTACCCATGTTCCCCTCAGAGAAAGTGTCTTGTGTGAGGATAGGGGATTGTGGAGCATCGGTAACATCGGGGGGGAAGACAGATCGTATGTCTTGCACTTCTTCCAAAGGTGGAAGAAAAGAGGATCGATGATGGTTGTCATCCCAGGGTAAATCGTCAATACTGAGCATTTCCATAATAGATTCGTCCGAAGGAAAAATGTGGGAAATGTAATCGACGACAGATGATAGGGAATCCAACCATGAGGGCACTGAGTAAGCATCGGGTGCCAATGAATGTGAAGTGTTCGAAGAGGGAGAGGCAGATTGAATATCTATGTATGCGGCCTCGGCTGGGCTGAGTGGCATGGTGTCACTGAGCACATCGAATTCCAAAGGACTAGGTACAATCCACGGATCAGATGATTCCAAGGATTGATAAGGCATAGTCGAGATCATGTTGACGGCAGCAATGTGG
>ML793322.1:107781-163693 GCA_009831015.1 Picea engelmannii | reverse complement strand
ATATTTATGTAAGAACTCCCAACTCAAACAAAAGGTGCTATTGGAACTGCACACCTCTCCAGTAGGAGGGCACTTGGGATTTTTGAAAACCTACCATAGAGTCAAGAAGGATTTTTTTTGGGATGGCCTTAAAACTGATGTTCGAAGGTTAGCCTTAACTGTTAGCCTTCTTCAGGTCTTAACTGTTAGCCTTCTTCAAGGCCTTTGTTACAGTTTTCATTGGGTCAGTCGAATAAAATATTTTGTCCTCATCAATATCCTAGCCTTCTCACATTGACCATGCCACAATACATTGATGAATAAAATTAATGAGATGAACTTTAACATTTGAGAAATTTAGTTGTTGTAGTCATAAGTTGATACTGTATTTAACATTTACCTAGTGAAGCACAGTGGGTGTCTTTCCACAGTCACCCTGGACAGATGTAGCGAGTGATTTTCGGACACGATCACCCTGGACAGATGTAGTGGGTGATTTTCGGACACGGTCACCCTGGACAGATGTTGACACAATAAATCAATCAATAAAGTTATGAAATTCACTTGTAACATTAAAAAAATGAAATATTGCAGTAATATCAGAAAAACAATAACAAAATTTCAGAAATTTAGTTGTTGTAGTCATAAGTTGTTACTGTATTTAACATTTACCTGGTGAGGCACAGTGGGTGTCTTTCCAAGGTCACCCTGGACAGATGTAGCGGGTGATTTTTGGACATGGTCACCCTGGACAAAAGTTGACACAATAAATCAATCAAAAAAAGTTATGAAATTCACCTGTAACATTTAAAAAATGAAATATTGGAGTAATATCAGAAAAAAAAAAAAAAAAATTAATGAAATTTCAGAAATTTAGTTGTTGTAGTCATAAGTTGTTACTATATTTAACATTTACCTGGTGAGGCATAGTGGGTGCCTTTCCACGGTCACCCTGGACAGATGTAGTAGGTGATTTTCTACCACGGTCACCCTGGACAGATGTTGACACAATAAATCAATCAATAAAAGTTATGAAATTCACCTGTAATGTTAAAAAAATGAAATATTACAGTAATATAAAAAAAAAACAATGAAATTTTTGAAATTTAGTTGTTGTAGTCATAAGTTGTTACTGTATTTAACATTTACCTGTTGAGGCATAGCAAGTGCCTTTCCATGGTCACCCTAGAGAGATGTAGTCTGTGATATCTCACGGTCACCCTAGATAGATGTTGACACAATAAATTAATCAACAAGAGTTATAAAAAATAAATAATGAAAAATGAAATATATGCAGTAAAAGATTGAAATATTGCACTAATAAATTGTAACAATGATTGATCAAAGGTTGAGTTGAATGGTATGTAATATATTTACCCCCATAGCCGCACCCCTTCCATCTATTCGATTTAAGTTGTAATCGATCAACAACTCTTCACCTAGAACTATTGTTTTGTTGCACATACAAATATACGATTTCCTTCGCGTCCCTCAATATGCAATTCGGTTTCTTAGTTGTTTCCATTGCTCATGTACTATTTATAAATCCCACAATGTTTCCAGTAGCTTTTGGCCTTCCATCAATATACATAGTTGCCCCTTTGTTTTGATTGTTATCTACTAGTTGTATATAATTTGCGGCAACTTTGTATCTCTGCATACTTCACATATATCGGACCAACATCAACCAGTGATTGTATTTGTATAATGGTCTGACATACTCCATCAATTCAGTTATAGTTCCATAGCCGACCTTTATGCCATCCATGGAAAATAACCCCAATCCATGTAAGGACGAAGGAGCAATGCGATACATCCTCCCACTGATGAAGAAATATGTGTCCACTTCAGGTAGCTCCTTGGGTGCCCATCATTGCCATAGATGTTTATAACTCAAGGGAAACTCAATGTCACCTATGCTCTTAGCATCATAATTACATGACCCTCCGTTGGCAATAAAAAATTGCATGCGTTTACGAAATCTTTTCCTTACCTTTTTAGATCTAGTTGATCTAGAACTGGTAGATCTAGTACAACACGTCTCACTTTCAACCTCTCTTAGTATATCTTGATCATCACTCGAGGAAGATAGATCCGACACATACCTATTTGGTGGTACCTACACTCGTTAAAACAAGAAGATAAGTTATCGTGTCAATATACATTTGTGGTACCAATACAGTTGCATATAGTTGCATTTAGTTGCAATATAGTTGCATATAGTTGAATAAGTTGCATTGTTGCATATAGTTGCATAACTTGCATATAGTTACATATAGTTTCATAACTTGCATATAGTTGCATAGTTGCATATAGTTGCAATATAGTTGCATAAAGTTGCATATAGTTGCATAAGTTGTATAAGTTGCATTTTTGCATAAAGTTGCATATAGTTGCATAGTTGCATATAGTTGAATAGTTGCATATAGTTGCATATGAAATCGTCATATAGTTGCATATAGTTGCATAAGTTGAATATAGTTGCATATATTTGCATATAGTTGCATAGTTTCATAAGTTGCATTGTTGCATAAAGTTGCACGTTGCATAAAGTTGCATAAAGTTGGATAAGTTCCATAAAGTTGCATAAGTTTCATAAGTTGCATGTTGCATAGTTGCATATAGTTGCATAGTTGCATATGAAATTGTTGCAATATAGTTGCATATAGTTGCAATACTTTTAAATTTAGAGGTAGCTCATAAAATTTTAGATGGGAAGTTATTTAGATGGGATATATTATAAGGTGTTTAGGAATCCCCTTTAGAATTGACGTACTTGTAGAAGACTTATGCAATTGGGTGTTGAACAACTTTGATAATGACCTTCATAGACAATTTTCTCAAGATGTACTACTTGCAAGGAGAATCACCACCATAGCTAACAATATATTTCCAGAAAGACATTTGTTGTTCTTTTTCTTTTTTCCTTCTACTATAGGATATAGGAAATTGAATATGCTTCTTATAGGCAATTTGAAATTTGGAGGAAACAACCTACAAGCAAGAAGAGATGCCTCCCATTGGCATTGTGGAACTTTTATATAATTCCCAAGGAGGCTAGGGGGATAGAATTGACTTACATTTGATATGATGTAATGAGCATAAATGGAAACTTGTAGAAACTCACAACAACAAATTGGAAATATGAAAACTAATACATAATGTGTAAAATAATAGGGCACATATAGCAAAAATTTCGACAATAGTTAACTAGTACTCTACAATAGTATGTTTTGTGTTTATGTATATTGATATTTTGAATACTTTCATACAGATCACAGAAAAGAGAATGCCCATTGTATGTTAGGAAAATTAATGTGTAAACCCAACCTCCTCTATCTCTTCAAGTCCGTAAGGTTGATGAAACCAACTAAACCATGGTGGTAAAAAAGAAACCACATGTTAGGCTGCAAGCGAGAAAAAGCAATCCTATTTTATTAACATTATAACTATATTGTCCTATTTTATTTTATCTTCCTTAGGAAATCAAAGGTAACTCCATGTTTATTAGGAACTTATGTTCTCATCATGGTTTTATAATTTCACATTACTTGCATTCACTCATAATTTTTTTCTTTAATCAGTGTGGTCTAGCTCCTTTAATATTCCTCTCATGACAATGATAGAAGAATTGGTTCTAAAATTACCAATTGTAGTCAAAATACCAAAATAAATTCAAATTGGTGTCCAAGAGTGAAATATAATTATTTTTTCATAAGTATCAAACATAGAAGGTTTTGTGTAATTGAAACATCAATAAAAGGGGTTGATACAATTATTGAGCTTTGTGGTCCCAATGAAAAAATATTGTTATCAATAGGCTATATTTTATCTTCTTTTGTATCACTCGATCATTGTTTCATGATTCTATTAACTAAGCCATAGTAATCTCCTTTTATTTCTTGTTTCTTGATTCTATTATCGTTTTTCTATATTTTTAAATTTAGAGGTAGCTCCTAAAATTTTCCTTGGTCAAGCTATGGTTCAAAAACTCTAGCACATGCATCATTGTGCACCAATAATAGATTGAGAGGAACATGAAGAAATTGATATTGATGAAGAGGATAATATTGAGGATCGCATTCTTGCAGATAAATTGGATAACTCTTAGGGGCTATACTTCAACACTTTTCTCTTAAGAAGCTTGCTTGTGTGGAAACTACTTAAATTTCTATGGGCCATGATCATTGTGATGTCAATAAATACGACAATCTTACTATCCTTTTGTATGGAAAATTCATACCATATATGAGCATAGAGTACCATTTATATAAGATAAATTGGTAAACAATTATTCATAATAAACACACCTAGTTAAGGTGTTCTAATAAATGTCCCTAGCTGCCATATCCAAAAGAAACGAAATAGAATTGTTTCAAGCTTTTAATAGCTAAGCCACAGTAAGCTCCTATTTTTTATTGTTTCTTGACTCTATTATCTATTTTCTATACTTTTAAATTTAGAGGTAGCTCATAAAATTTTGGCTCGTCGAGGTATGGACTGAAAACTCTGGCACATGCATCATTTTGCACCAATAGTAGATTGAGAGGAACATGAAGAAATCAATGTGCATGAAGAGGATAATATTGAGGATCACATTCTTGCAGATAACTTGGATAAGTTTTAGGGGCTATACTTTAACATGTTTCTCTTAAGAAACTTGTTTGTATGGAAACTACTTTAGTTTCTTTCGGCCACGATTATTGTGATGTCAAAAAATAAAATTATCTTAGTGTCATTGTGTATACACAATTCATAAAGTTGCATAAAGTTTTAACATGTGTTTTATGATATTTCTGGTTCAATACTAGAATGGGTGGAGTGAGATTCTTATGTTGTCTGGTTGTGCAACACTTCCCACTGACTTGACCTCGAACCAAAATCGAATTCTATAATGTTTTAGGTCCAAGAAAAAACTGTGTAGAAATTAAGGGATGAGACATGGAATACAAATGGGATGAAATATAATTAAAAGCACAATATTTCCCTACATGGTGTTCATTCAATATGAGACAAGGATGGAACATATGCATAGTGGGTGAAGATAAAACTACTACTCTCATTTAAAAAAAACATAACAAGAGACTGAAACTACATTTTATAATAATGTGAAAACCCTAAGATGCAACAAACTTAACCCTAATACAAAGTTAGGGTTGAGTTTGATGCCAAATTGTATAAAAAATAGGGAAGCCTTGTTGGGACCTAAACCTTTAACTCATTAGGTATTTTTTATCTCATTAGAAAGACAATTTATGAATTTGTAGACTTATGTAAATTCTTTCCCTTGGGTTTAAAATTTTTGAAAAAATCATGTGAAGACCTTGTAAAATGCATTGGAAGTTCATGACTGAAAACTACAAAAACTATCATTACCAAAACCAGTTATGAGATGACCTCAAATAAACTAACCAAAATCATCTCCCAAATGTTATACATGACAAGTGTCCCATAAATTTTTGACATGGGGAATAGTCATCAAGAGTGCAAAGGTAATATTCTCAATGTCGAAAATGTGAACAAATTCAATAAACCTCTACTAGTCAATAACTCTACAAATATTTTTCTCATAACTTGCCTTCAAAAATAGGGATACCAAAACTAACTTACACCTAGAAGAGAATCATTTCTATAAAATGACTATTTATCAAAGGTGCCTTCATCGCTATTGGGAGTCATTAAATTATTTTGGTGAAACGATCTATAATCGCATTCTGTGGTCACTTGAGAGATTCACACAACAACCTGATAGGATATCCCACTCCACCATATTTATTTTAATTTTCCATGTGAGGCCACTTGGTTTGAAAAAGAATATCTTCACTAAGATTGGTTATCTCAAGGCCCAACTTCTTCATTAAGATAGTGTTAACCCAATAAATTCACATAGATACAATGAAAACAAAGGTGAAAAACATTATACAAGCACAATGACAGAATTGTGATAACTATCTTTGAAAAGAGAGGTTTGCTATGCACATTCATAAAAATCACATAACAAGAGGATGGAATTTCATTTATAATAATTCCAAATTCCTAAGAGGCAAAACCCCTAACCGTAAAATGATGTTAATGTTAGGTGTGATCTTGAGCTTTACAAAAAAAGGAAGACTTATTAGGACTATATATTTTTGCATGTTGTTGTTTTTGGGTCTTCTTTAGCTTGTTTGAAAGAGAATTTTCAAATTTATAGTCACTCAAATGTTTTTCCTTGGGAATCATCATTTCAAAAAATAAATGGGAAGAACTTGAAAAATGCACTAGAAGTTCAAGACCCAAAAATTGTGAAAATTTTCGATGTTAGTCTTGGTTTCGCGATAAACTTGGACGAACTACCAAAATCATCCCCAAAATGTTACATGTTGTAGGTATCCCACAAATGTTAATGGGAGGTGACAACAAGAATGAAAAGGAAATCTTTTCACTATTGTAAATGTGAACAAAGTTTTAAAACCCTATACTGACTAATCTAATCATCTCTCAAAACATTTTTCTTATATCTTTCCTTAAAGGATAAGGTTATCAAAATTAATTAAATTGTACCTTGAATTTTTCATTGTTCCTTTGAAATGTTTTTTTTTCAAAGATGACTCCATAATCATTAGGAGTCGTTGAAGTATCTAGGTGAAATGATTTGTTACCTCATTCCTCCTCCACTCAAGGGATTCATGGACAAAAAAACTTGATGGTATATCCTACTTCATCATCTTTCTTTTCATCCATAATGTGAGACCACTTATGTTATCAAGGAATATCTTCACCAAGATCAGTTAGCTCAAGGCCCAACTTCATGTACACAATCTCATGAGGGACATGCATGAAAAACAATAGAGAGTTTATCACTATGATTCCCCTAATCCATATTATCTTTAGAATGAAATGAAATATAAGTAAACACATCTAATTAAGACAAATATTTAGTGAAAGTTAATTTTTATTGGTGAAACATTGGTGAAAAACAATGTACAAGTAGAATGGATAAAATGTGAGTGCCTATCTCTAAAAAGAGATGTTTTCTACAACCCTTCACAAAAATATCATAACAAGAAGATAAAACTACATTTTATAATAATTTTGAACCCTAACAAGAAAAATCCCTAAAATGCAAGAACCCTAACCCTGATATGAAGTGAAGGTTGAGTGTGATGTTTCACTGTAGAAAAGGGAAGCCTTGTTATGACAATAATGTTTCGCTTATTGCTCTGTTTTAGGTCTTATTTAGGTTGTTGGAAATATAATTTATGGATTTTCAATCTCATTTAGATGTTTTTCCTTAGGCATCAACCATTTCAAAAAATGCACAAGAAGACCTTGAAAAATAAGATGGAAGTTCAAGACCCAAAAATGTTGAAAGTTATCAATATTGAATTAAGAGAAATATTAGGACCAATTAAGAGAAATAATACCATGTTGAATTGATTGTCAACCTCCTCCTCCTCGCGCATAGGTTTCAAATGGAATTCCCTCCTTGCTTCCCTAAACCTCCTTCTCCTTTTTCTCACACACAGGTCGACCTCCTTCTCCTCCTCTGCGTGCTCTCCCCTCTGCCCTCAACCTCCTTCTCCTCCTCGTGTTCCCTCCTCTCTACCCTCAAACTCCTTCTCCTTCTCCTCCTCTGTGTGCCCTCCTCTCTGCCTTGACACCCTTATCCTTCTCTTTGTGCAACATACCTCCTCTACATGTCCTAACCTCCTCTCCTTCTCCTCTTCATTCCTTAACCTCCTCTCCTTCTCATATGTGTTCCCTCCTCATCTATGTGCCCTCCTTCTCCTCTGTGTGTCGGCTTCCTTCTCCTCTGTGTGCCCTAACCTCCTATGTGTGCCCTAAACTCCCCTCCTTCTCCTCTATGTGCCCTCATTCTCCTCTATGTTCCCTCCTCTCTACTCTGAGTGTGACCGACTTCGGCTCCAGCTAGCTCGCGCGAGAGTTCATGAGTTCAAATGTGTTTTTTTTTTTTTTTTTCAAACTTATGTTTTGTTNTTTATTTTTTGGTATTGTTTTTTCTTTTTTGTTGTTATTATAGTTATATATAATAATATATATATATATACTATAATTTATATAATTTATAAATTATAATATATAATATATAAATTATATATATTATATATAATATTTTATTACATAATATTGTCCCTAGTTAAGGTGTTCTAATAAATGCCCCTAGTAGGCCCTACATACCTAGAAAATTCCTTTAGGACCTAAGGCTTGGGTTTCTTCTCTCGATCTTGTCCAAGACCCAATACCCATACATGGTGCTCAAATATCCTATTGATGCCCATACTCCCACTTGAATGCCAAAGATACCCTCAAGAGGTCATCTATGTTGGTTTGCGGTGTCATTCATGAAATTTGAGCCCTAGAAGTTTCTTAAAACCTTGAGAGATTGGGTGTGCTAGTTTGAGGTGTCATGTTTGTCCATGGATGCTTAGAAGCTTTGTACTTTGAATAAGCCTTGGGTTCCCCCCTCAACCATATCAAGGCCTTCAGACCCATAGCTAATGCTCAAAACCTTGTGAGAGCACTAACATCATTTCTTAGAGGCCAAGGATACCCCTCTGGAGTTTATGTGTGGTACTTTGAGGCATTGTTCATGGCTATAGATGACTCAAATATTTATTTATAACCTAATGCATGGCCTTCTTCCCTATATCATTTCCAAGACCTTGAGACACAATATACCTACTACTCAAAAACACCTAGTGGCACCGACATCCCCAACCATAGGTTGGAATACCCTCAGAAGGCCTTGTGTGGTTATACGAGGCATCCTTATTAGATTTGGCTCATTGAAAGCTTCCTTTAAGGCCTAAAGTTCATGTTTCCTCCCTTGACCATGTCAAGGCCCCAAGACCCATACCTAGTGCTCAAGAATGATAATGTTACCTATATACCTAATTGGCAAAGGATGCCTTTGAGAGGTCATTTGTGGTGGTTCAAGGTGCCATTTATGGGAAGAATAAGAAGTGGGATGCGAACAATATTGTAGAAATGACGCAAGAAACAACACCTGCCACCATGTATTACAAGTCTTGTGAGAGAAAGTGACACACCAAGACTACTAGAAATTACACCTCGATAAATTCCCCAAGAACTTCTAAAATCTAAAAGAAGAAGTAGTTGCACTACCATTCAAAAGGAGGTAGCATTAATTATTTTCACTACCATTCAAAAGGAGGTATCATTAATCAATGATAGTCCCAAAAAACAAAAATATATGACCAAATTATTTCATGACAATATCCACATGAGATAAGCTAAAGTGGATTACTTGTTTGATATCGATTCACAGTTGAATTTGATCTCTACACAACTAGTTTAAAATATTGGCCTAGAGACTCATGGTCATTCACAACCATAACTTGGGTTGGGTGAGACAAGACTTGGATTGAGAATGATCAAATAGTTCAATTTCTAGTTTTTCATTAACCGAAACTTCATAAATGACGTGGTAGCAAATGTAATTCCATTGGTTGTGTGTGGAGTTATCTTGGGAATATTCATAACTATATGTGAGATATGGCATGTTTAGGAGGAGAACAAATCAATACCAAATTATCAAATATGGGATGGCTTTCACCATAAATGCACACTAGAACAATGTTAAACTCTCTTTAATGGACAATCATCAAGTGAGGAGAATCATTAGCAATATCAAAAATTGTGTCTTGTTGATATTGAGAGAAGGAATGAAAAAAAGAGAGGGAAATGAAGTGGATATGAAGGCATCCTTAGAAGGATGTGATGGTACGCAATGCTTTCAATTCCAATAGTTGATTGAAACCTACGAGGCATTTCAAGAACCTCAAGCTCTACCACCCAAGAGAGAATTTGAGTTTTGGTCGTTTACAAAGTGTCCATTGTCAAATATCATACTGTATCTATATTCCATAATATAAGTAGATGAAGTGAAGAAGATATTGTAGAAACTCTGTTGGAGCAAGAAATCATCAAGCCCAACACATCACCATGCGATTCACCCATCATAATGGTTCCCATAAAGGACAAAAGATGGAGAATGTGCATTGGCTACCACATTTTGAACAAAGTCACCATCAAGAACAAATATCCATTGCCACATATCGATGACTTGTTGGTTCAATTATAACAGGTAATTTATTCACCAAGTTGGACCTCAAATCATGTTACTATGATTAATTAAGGATCAAAGAAAAATATGTGGAAAATAAAATAACATTCAAGACAAGGCAAAAAGGTTTGTGTGAATGGTTAGTGATTCATTTGGGTTTATGTAATGCACCTACAACTTTCATGAGCTTGATGAATGACTAGGCCCACATCAAGTGAAGGAAGAAAATTAAGAAGGTACATGTGTTGTCCCATTCCATGTCAAGAACAATGCATCCATTCACTGGGAACACTAAAACCCAACAAATCGATGACTCCACTAAATTAGGGATTATGGTTTACATGATGAATTGATGATGGGAAAAAGTGGGTTTGTGAGTCCAATCAAGGTTGTTTTCAATGTATAAATGTAAAGCATCCCACTCTCGAGCAACTATATGATAGCATAACAATTTAATATCATTAATTAGCTATTGTTAATAAAGGAATAATTTAATAAATGTGTAATATATTAAATCTACGTCAACATCTAATAATTACCTTTCACAGTCCTCATTTTACCTTTCCCCAATAGGACCTCCCCTTCAAATTTATTGATGGAGTCGAGATGCCAAATGCGAGGCACATTCATATTTTCTGCTAATTTAGGTAGATATTGACTAATATACACCATGCATTGAAATATCATATATCCCTCAACCATAGAACCCTCAAGACGTTCTCTTTGTCTAACAAAATCCTTCAGTGACTTCAATTGCCTCTCCACCATCCACATCGACCTTGTGTGTACTGGTCCACATAATTCAATCTCCTCAACTTGGTGTATGAGGCATTGTTCTTGTGCATTGAAAAATGTTTGAGGTAGATATTGTTTCATTTGACACATTAGTCAGGGAATATCTCTCTTCCAATACCTTATATATTCTTTATGGATTTCTTTTGATGATAGCCACCTACAAATGTCGATGCAATAAAATAGTATCAAGGCATACATAAATTTGTAGATAAAACATAATATGTCAATAAGTTTCGCTACAAATCACATAAGAATTATATTTTCCTTATAAAACAATACTTACCTCATGTATTTGCCAAGTACATAAATAATTTGTTTTATGTTGTTGTCAAAGTCGTATGGGAGAGATAAAGGTAGAACATACTGTAACAAAAAACAAATAATTAGTATTTGTTTCCAAAAAATGCCTACCAATAAGGAAATATATTATAACCTACCAATTACCTTAATGAATGTTTGTCAGTCATGTGTTTTAACCCCACCAAAATCACCTTTTTTCATTCAGATATTTTGTATGTTCGAAAAAAACCCCGTCGGAAACCTAATTTTTTGAATGGCCTCTTTTACAATATTGCTTTGTTGCTCTGTCAATAACCAAGAAATACTAGTATTCTATTCACGACCATCGCCATTAGAATTAATAATAATACTTTGCAATGTGTGATTATCTTCCTAGATGTCACAACAAATCTTTCCAATTCTCTCTTTGTCAGTCCTTCCATCTAATATTCGCCATAACAATTATGTTATGTTCTTCCTGATATGCATTGTATCAAATAGATTAACTATTTGTAGGTGCTCGTAGTGTGGAAATCTACTGAATTACATCGGGTAACTTTTCATTCCTCATGGAAGCCCATTCGTGCCTTAACGACATTCATGAAACATCAACAAATTGAAATTAACACTAATTAATGGGACAAAATGAAATTAATACTAATGAAATTAACCAAATATTTATATAATATGTCATACATAAATAATTTGTGTAGCTTTTTCGATTTCTAATATATTCCAACTTCCATAGGCGAGGTGTCATTCTTCGTGGTTTTTTTCTATTTTCTTCTTTACCATTGAAATTTGCGTTGTCTGTAGTTCAATAACTATGGTTCTTAGGTAGAAAGTGCCTATACCCATAAAACACTTCCTTTCCTAAAATCCTTGAACGATGAGATTTTATCCTCGGACCACAAACTGGGCATGCAAATTTACCCTTTGTCTGAAGACCTACAAGATATATGAATTAATGTAGTGTCAAATTAGAGTTACAATTTAAAATAATGCATGATATTTTCAATAAATATATATAATATTAAATCACAAAATAAAGTAACAATATACCACAAAAGTGTGTTAACCCGGGAGCATCATGAATTGTCTATGATAGTATTCCATGGAATTGAAATCATTTTTTCCCTATTGGTCTAGAGATGTCATACAAAGTGACACCAGCGCATAACTTCAACAACTCATCGATAAGAGGCTCAATATATACATTCATATTCTTTAACCTGATACCTACCTAATTGGTTCAACATATTGTATGATTAATTATACTTATCTAGATGTCGTTATATATGAAAGAAATAATTACCATGCACGAAACAAAGAAATGAAATATTGTGTCATACTTTAAAGAAAATAAAAGATAATTAAATACCTGGAACAATCATTGCCAACATTGTCTGCTCTCTCTTGATCGAAATCCAAGGAAGAAGGTTATTGTTTATAACAAAAACAGGCCACACTGAGTACGTAGAACGAATCTCTCCAGATGGATTGACACCATCAATTTCCAACGAAAGTCTAACATTACGAGGTTCTTCTTTAAAAATTGGCCACTTTTCTTCGATGTAGTTCAATGTAGAACCATCTATAGGCATTCGAAGAACATCATCTCGACTTATGTTCTTTGCATGGAAATCCATAAACTATGCTATACTTTGGCACCTGAACAACTGTTGGAAACATGGAATTATCGGAATATAATGAAGAACTTTGCAAGGCACCTTCTTTGACACTTTATAGGTTCGATATCTACTTATTTGACATTGTGGGAATTCATTTTCTAATGCATATTATCCATAATATATGATATGATCATTAGGACATGGATCAATATCTTGATAGTCCATTCCAATTTCTTTCATAATCAAGGATATTTCTCGATGTGCATGGAAAAATATTTGACGTCGGTAATAGAAATTCATCTAACAATCTACAAAATTCTAAACAACAAGTCATTGTAAACAATATTAATCATCAATATCTCATTCAATATACTAATTTACAAATTAGAAAACAATAGAAATATAGGGAAAAATTGAACCTTTTAAGTATTTCTGAACATGCAAGCATAAATAATTAACAAATTAAATACCTTAGTATCTGTGTGAGGCATGTGTTTGATAAACCATTCAAAACCTTCAGGTTCACCAACAACAATATAGCAGATAAAACATTTGGTGTTGAGACTTCATAAAGAGGTTGACGCGACTTCTCGAGTAGAGGATCAACATCATGACTATCATCTTGGTTGTCCTCATCCATTGGAGAAAATGTGTCTTGGATCAATATATGTATCTCATCTTCCTGATTTGAGTCACTAATTTTATCTCCATCCATATCATCATTAATAACTTGATCAGCAGATTCAATATTATGATCTTGAAGTTCATCACCCTGTAAAGGAGTATTTCTGCTAGTACTTGGAAAATAACTCTCTAGAGGTCGACATTTTGGGGGCATCGTCTATATATTTAAAAACAACGTAGAAAACTTAGTGTGTATAGAAAATATTAAAATCCCAATAAGAAATATTACTAAAATTCATGACATACTGATTATTATAGAGAATACATTAAATATTGAATCCTCTTACCAAGGGACAATATTCATAACCCCCTTCGACGTGCCCCTTCTGCCTACAATGTATTTGAGTTGTTGTTATTAAAAGTATTTTTTTTTGCAAGCCTCTGCAATCATAGCAAGGGCAATAACATTTTCCATCGCCCCTCGCCTCTAATGTCGCTCTTAACCGAGCAAGATTCCTGTCATTTTCATTCATAGTGAAAAATCCTTGTCCTGACAAGTAATTGTCTTACCTACACCATATCAAACAGTAAGTTGTCAATTTTTTTATATTTTAGCTACTCCTTTCGATTATGATATGTTTATTTACAGTGACCTACAATCCTCACAATTATTTCTTCTAAGACATTTTGACTTGTTTTTTTATTATTATTATCAATTAACTATTAAGATTGATATGCTTCAATTTGTACTTTAGAGTAGTGTGTATTGAATCACCATGGAAAATAATTACACACCATTTAATGAAAGTCGTCAAAATTTCTCAAACTTGAATCATTCAACACCATACACTAGCCTCTAAGTTGTTTTGTAGACAAAATGCCAATCTTTGAAAGTCACCACTAAAAAAAGAATGCCAACCACTTGTCATCCACAATTGGGTTGGATTGGTTTAAATTATGACATGTTTATTTGCATCTACATACAATGGTCACAATTTTATGCTACTTACAGTGGTCACAGTTTTATTTTCTAAGACACGTTGGCATGTTCTAATTTTTCATTGTCTGACTAGTAGATTTCATCATGTTATCGTAGATTTCGTCATGAATTTTTTATATTTTAGATACTCCTTACAAATAGTGTATAAACAAGTTACATCAACTACAAACTAAAGTTAATCACTACATCTAGAATTGAGTGTGATTATAAAAAATTGAGAAAAACAACATCACATATAAGAAAAGGGTAAGTGGATTTTATTGAGAAAGTTGAAACAAATATACTTTATTTATATTGGAAAAGTATGGTATATAATCTTAAGTTCATTTGTTAAAGGTGCTTAGTCATAAGCCAAGAAATTTAAAGGTGGCTAACCATAATCTAAGATGGTTGAAGGTGGTTAGTTAAAAGTGATTGTTATGTACATAATCACGACATAGATAACATCTTTATAATAAGGTCATATGTGTACAAATGTTTCCTTTATATAATAACGACATATATACCTAACATAAGCTTAGCGTTAGTGTTTATGTATCTTATTGTTATAAACATGAGTTTCCTCCCTATTTTATATATACCATAACTTATCATTTATCAATATAACAATCAACTTCAAGATTTTATTCATGGAGATTTCTTCCTTCATTTAATTGAATTAGTAAGTGCTAGCCAACCATTAGGTGTGCAAGTATCCCAACCATTATTGTCATTGTTATCTTATTTCAATTTATGCAAGTGTGATCCCATTTGGGTACTAGGGATGTAACAAGTGGTATCAAAGCTTCAATCAAGATTTGTTGGTGTTTTTTTGTTAGTTATTAAGAATAAAAGAGAGAAGAAAATGACAATCAATTACTATCATTTCACCGATCAGGGTTGAGTTTCAAGAGCACTTTCATATCTTTATCAATGAAAAGAGAGAGAGATTATAGCTACAATTGAAGGGAAAAGGGTATGTGGATTCCATAAAACTAGAATATTATGGAATCCACATACCCTTTTCCATAGAATATACTAGCTAGATCCAAAAACCAAAGACATGAAATATGGTACTACACATATAATATATTATCAAGGAAAAAACAAGCTACATGAATTTGGACATATGAACAAAAATTTACAAGTTAAATAAGTACATCAATAAAAAAAACATATTAACCTTGCAAGTTCAAAATCCTAGCTATGTAGATTGAGAATTGGATTTGTTCAACCGGTGGGTGACGGAAAAAATAAACAGCTCAAACAAAATCCAAGAACAGTGTTGCAACTATATAAATTGTGTCGCAAAGTCTCTTAAAGTCAGGTATATATAGATCAAATAGTCAACTAGCCATTAACACCGACCAATGAGATAGGAAAAAATTATGTCGCTATTGCCATGAAATTTCATGGCAATAGTGACGAAATTTCGTGGCAATAGCGACGAAAATCCCGACCAAGTTAAAATAACCTATTTGTGGATATTGCGATGAAATTTCGTGGCAATATCAACGAAAATCTCGCCCTATTTTAAAAAAATATGAAAATAATGGAAACATGGAAAAAATTCATGGGATAATCCGCCCATATGTAGTAGTGAGATACACATGATATCCACTTTGAACTCTTTGTGAGTCCTCTTTTTGTCTAAATAGCTCTTTTTTATGTCTTTAGCTACTTTTAGATTCTACCTTATCTTAACCATGGCATGTTCCATCTATTTTAGAAATTATGTTCCAATTGTGATTCTATCCATTATACTATCCTAGTTGATTGGAACTCTACAATTCCTACCATACAAAACCTCAAATGGGATCATTTTAAATGATTATTGATAACCATTGTTGTAGGAAAAGTCTGCCAAGAGTAGATACTCTTCCCACTGCTTGGGCCGATACATAACATGCATCCTCAACATGTCCTCTAGCACTATGTTCACTCTCTCGGTATGACCATATGTTTGAGGATGGTAGGTCATGATAAACTCCAATTGTGTTCCCAATCATGCGAACAATATTTTCCAAAAACTTGAGGTAAACTTGGCATCTCTATCTAAGATTATGGTCTTGGAAAAACCATGTAATCTAAAAAAATATTTTATAAAAAAATTAGCAACGTCTATGGACTTGAAAGTAGATTTAATGGGGATAAAGTGAGTTTCTTTGCTCAACTTATCCACTACAACCATGATTTCATCATGTTACTTTATTGTCCTTGGTAGACTTGTAATAAAATCCATGGAAATTGTTTCTCATTTCCACTTTGTAATTTGCAAAGGTTGTAATAACCCAACAATGTGTCTGTGCTCAAATTTTACGTGTTGTCATTCTAAACATTTTTCAATATACTGAGCAATGTATTGCTTCATTCTCATCAAATAATACAACTACCTTACTATTGTCACCATTTTTTGGTAACGAGGGTGACCTACATATAGTCTTTTATGGAACTCGTCCATAATAAAGTGTCTCAAATATGTTGAATTGGTCACATACATCATATTGTTATACAACAACAAACTATTAGCCCCAAGTTGATATCCTTCATATCTCTATTTCCTATGTTCTTTTTGTAAATGTTTCATGATTTGATTGAAGAACTCATGTTCCTACAAGAGGGTTTTAATCCTCTGAATGATCACATACTCCCCTGCACTTGTTGTTTCTAAGTGTATAGTCTACACACTTCGGTTGAGTGTGTCTGCCACTCTATTTTTCTTTCCTTTTATGTATTTTATTTAGAAATAAAACTCATTGATCAGTTCCATCCACCTGGCATGTCTAGCATTCAACCTCAGTTGGTTGAATAGATACTTTATACCACAGTGTTTTGTCATTAGGACAAATCTTCTCCCAAGAAAGTAATGCCTCCACATATTCAATGCATGCATGATTGCTGCCAATTCTAGTTTGTGGTTAAAATACTTATGCTTGTGCTCATTCAATTTTTCATGGTTCATAACAAAACACTTTCCCTTATTGCATAAGAACTCCATCGAGTCCCTCTTTTTAAGCATCAGTGAAAACCAAGAAATTTTTCTCAAGGTCTACAATCTTTAGAATTGGAGCATTGGTGAGAAGATGCTTTAGTTTTTGAAAGCTATCTTCAAACTCTGGTGACCATGAGAATCTCTTCCCCTTTCTTTTCAATGAGGTATTAGGATTATCGATCTTGGAAAATCTCGTTATGAACCTTCTATAATATCCATCCAATCCCATGAAATATCTTACTTCTATGACATTCCTAGGGACAGGCCAATCCATCATTGCCTTAATATTTTCAGGATCCACTGCCATTCCTTCTGCTAAGATTATGTGGCCTAAATAATGAATTTCCTTTTGGAATAAATCACATTTTTTGAACTTAGTGTATAGTTGGTTCTCCCTCAGTGTAACATCCCGCTCTGGCACACTTACCAAACTTATTCTTTGAGGACACTTGCTCGCAAGTGATCTGGATTTTTATGATGATAAAACTTTTTCCTTCATTATGATGCGTTAAGTTATATGACAGGATGTTTTTACTACTTTGGTGTAGACAGGTGTTGCTGACTCAGTTTCATTGAGTGTGCAGGGTTTCGGACCTTGAGGATGCAGAGGCATCGGTGGAACTCCCTTGGACTCCGGATTGAGTCAGGGAGTGGGCTATTTGGGTTGTTTCATTTACGGTGATATTGTTTTGATTTGATGATATGCTATTGATTTTATGATATGTTGTTGACATGATATAACATGATGGTTGATGATGCAGGCTGACGATAGCTTGCCGACCAGACTCACATATGGAGTAAAGGGGCCACACATGAGTTCCATAGAGATTGAGGGAGAGGTGTGGACAGCAGCCCTGCCACAGCCTACTAGCACTCCCACCATGGCTCGAACTGTAGGTTAACGATTACCTAGTTCGAGAGGATCCACAATGTCGTGAGGGCAGACTGCGAAAGTTGCTCACGATGATTCTAAGGGGCGTGCAATAAGGCGGGGGGCCTTATTCCTTAGAGCCCTTAGTCTCCCACAAGTTCACCTGGCGGAGTGTTGAATCCAGGGGTTATAGAGTCTACCAATCTGTCAAGTCAGCGAGTGGCACCCTTGGAGCACGTGGTGCATCCTGAAGGGCATGTCGTGCAAAGAAATGCAAGTCAGCGAGTGGCACCCTTGGAGCACGTGGTGCATCCTGAAGAGCATGTCGCGTAGCCGAGCCAAACAAGGCGAGTGGCACCCTTGGAGCACGTAGTGCGTCCTGAAGGGCACATCGCATTGATGATGATGATGAGACAACCTAGATGACCCTAGACCTTAATGCCTGATAAAATTATTAAAAACGACTCCCCTAATTAAATTGTCGCCCTGTTCAATTCAAAACCTAAATTAAAACATCTCTAAGACAAATTTTGACAAGCCCCAAGAAAAGATCCTACAAAAATAAATATAGGGCGTAAACTAAAACCCTCCTAGGTGTTAATTAAAGTCTTCTTAAAAGTAAAGTGGGTAAAGTAATGAGGGAGTTAAATTAAGTGAAACCCATGGCGTTGAAAGTATAAAGAAGAATTAAAAATTTTAAAGAGTGGGGATATAAAAAAAAAATAGGATTTTAAAATATATATATATATATATATTGAAAGGACTATTAAGTGCTTTTATCATTTTGGGTTTAAAAAATATATATATATATATATATATATATATATATATATAATAAAAGAGAGGAATAAAAATTTAGAAATGAGGAAACCAGTAATAAGGGAAACTTAATAATGGAAAGTAGGAGACATAGGGTAAAAAGCAAAAAGGAATCAACATTTAAGGAGTTACTAAATTTCAGAAACTTCATTTTAGGAAAGTGATTAAAAGCATGAGAGGGGATCTAGGAACTCTAGGAGTAATTTAAGGAGTGATTTTTGGGGGAGTGAGGGAATTGAGTCTTTTATTTTTTTAAAAAGAAACTAATTTTGGAGAACCCTAGGGATGAGTGACACTTGGACGGCGGAGATTGTTTAGAGGTTTGTCATTAAAAATTAATTAATTAATTAATGTTTAGGAAAGTAGGTGGGTCTCAATTTTCTATAAAAGAAAGGGAAAGGAAGGAAGAGGGGGATGAACAGTTAGCGTAATGTTACGCTGCCGAATTGTGGTTTGACGGATTGCTTGTGAGGAGTTGGGTCTATCTCAGTTGTGTTGGAGTGGTAGCTCAGCCGTGGAGGCGAGCTGAGAAGCTAGTGTTATCTCTGGTTCTTGTGTGGCCCCTTTGCGGCTCGGGGGGCTAAGGGGGAAGCAGAGTACCCCTAGCATTTGGCTGGGAGGTACCGGTGAGCCTTCTACGGTCGAAGAGCGGGACGCGGCACGGAGCACGGGACGTCTTCCGAGGCAAGCGAGAGGCAAGGTATGAACTTTACTTCTGGTAGAGTAAACTGTCTAGTATTTTCTTATGCAGTTATGATGCCTTATATTGAGACTTTCTACAGCTGTGGTGTTTCGTTTTCCTATGCTACGAAAATTTGCTCTGGAATTTTTCTGATTCTGCCATCATTGTATTTTGGTAATGGTCTGAATTTGCTATCTCTGCATTCCGAAAATTGTCTTAATTAGTTATCATTGCATACAGAAAGTTATCTGAGATGGGAATTGTTCGTATTTCTGGATCTGGTCTGAAATTGTCCTCATTATGGTCGGAAAATCATCATATTCCACATGTGTACTGTTATGGGGCGTTTTGTTTCGCAACTGTGTTGGGCGTTTTCTAGAAACTATGTTATTGAGCGTTTTTGCAACTGTGTATTGAGCGTTTGGGCACTGTGGTATTGTGTGTTTGCTTCTGTTCTGTGGGCGTTTCCTTCCAGACTGAATCCCATTATTTTTGTTGATTGCTGGTCTACGCGATACTGGAACCCGATCTAAATGCCTCTGTGTGTCAATCCGAACCTCTCTGCATTTTGTATACTCCCTGTGGTCTGCGTTTTAACGACAATGCAAACTAATTGCAAATCGGAATACAAATCTGACCTTCGTTCGATTTCATTGATGTATTGGGTCAGCATACTCTGTTGGGTCTGCGTTCTAGCTATTTCTTTAAAGCCATGCTTTATGGAAACAATTCTAAGCTACCCTCCTTTACAACCATGCAATTCTTACAGTTGTGTCCTTCTATTGGGGTCTGCGCTTTAATATTCTTGGAATGTCTGTATGTGTAACTACACCATAACTGACCTGTTGTCTTATTCCCTTTTAAATGAAATGCCAGCCGGTTGTATTTATTCCCTTTTAAATGGAATGCTAGCCCGTTGTCTTTATCCCCTTTTAAATGGAATGCGGATTTAAAGCGCAGAGTCATAGGGTTATGGGAGGTTGCAGTAAGGTGACCTGTTGTGTTTAAATGAAACATAAAACGAATCTATAATGCCAGTAAAGGAAACACTAAAAGGGTGTGGTGATATGTTTTGGAAGGTTGTTGTTGCGACCTGTGGTTCATAAATGGCCTAGCCTTGGATAGTAAAATTCAAACCTTTAAATTGGCTCATACCCCTGAAACCTCGTTGGTGGTTACAGCATGAATTTTGACTCGTTCTGTTTTTATTTCTTTCCTTCTACCACACAACTGGAAACGCATCAATTCTAGGGAGTTGCCTGGAAGAGATAAGGGCTTAGCGCATGCACTGGGCTCGTGTTGGGTTATGTGTTAATATTTGCTTGACATGTGGATTCAGTTTAGGGCATATGAGGTATGGCGGAGTGTTAGCTGACACCTGTTCTCTCACACCCCTCCTTTATATAATATTCCTTAAAAATGCAAAGTTAGTGTCGTTTAAACCTGAAACACTGATGATGCTGGTAATTAGCCATGTTGATAGTTGTTGATCGAATGCTCCCGCTGATGTTTAATCGCGTGTCTTATTCATAAGGTCCCTGTGAGGTATTGAATAAGTTCTGTTGCATGATGTGTATATTAAAATCCGGTTGCAAGATTGGTTTTTTTATTTTACAGCATGTTGGGTTGTCTTTTACGCACGACTGGTGATTATATCAGTACCTGAGACTGAGCGAGTATATCACGCTACTCGTATTTTGAGTCATCTGTCAGGTAATCAGATTAATGTGTCATCCTGCGTACAAGTGGTGATGGGTATTCCTGGGTCCAAATAGTAAGAGGAGCCAGAACAAAAATTTGACTAAGTTTTATATAACTCACACTATGCACCTGAAGGCATGATAAGAAATGGATTGGTAAAACTTAATAAACCAATTTTATTATGTTCACACAGCAAAACTGATATAGATATTATCGTGATCACAAAGGCTACCTGTCAATGCGGCCCACTTTTTCCTCCTACCACCTATCCAAAACAGATTAGACCCCCAACGTTAATATTTAATTATGATGTATATTGAATAATTACAATGGATGTCACTCCTAAATTCTGAGGTAATTTTATTTGCTGACATCTTTAATTAATGGTTGTCTTGATCATTATCAATTGTAATTGGTGATAGGTTGTAAAATTTCAATGTTGTCCTCTTAATTTTGACAATTTAATATGGTTATTTTTCATATTGCTTTTTAAAATATGCGATGGTATTGTCAAATATTGGTATACTTGATGTTACTTTGGTCCTTTTAATGTTTGTTATTTAGAGGTGACATTTTAATTATCTTTATATATAGGGCCCCTTGTTAAAATATTGTTAACTAAATAAGGTCATTTAAATATTATAATTGCTATATCTTGTCATTAGTAAATATGATGGTTATCGAATATTCAATATGATGATAATTTTATTGCCATAGGTGAAGGAAAAATGTTATGGCACACCGATGTCAGGGAATTATTGTTTATAAATTCTTAATTGTAATGTATTTTGAAATAGGAAATTGTGTCGTTCTTACCTTATAATCAAGATGGCAAGATTAGAGTGAAACGTATGACCATTCCTTATTTCAATGCTTTTGTGATCAGAAAGGAGATGATAGGGTTATCTTATTGTATTGTTAGCATAGTCTCTTGACATTGATAAGACTTACTTTAGTGAAATGCCCCGGATTTATATGCATTAAATCACTCGGAGTTAGTAATGAGGGTTGTTGTTCATTTAAATAATGTTGAATTTGGGTTTTGTTGTCGGAGTCCTCTTATCATGCGCCATCCGTAAGGGGCGTATTTGTTCTTCTTATTTACATTGTACTTGATTGTATTCGGTTTGTTGCTTGGTGTGTTGTGTCGGGTGGGATGTAGACACCTCCATGTTCCTCAGAACAGTCGCCAGCCCTGAGACCTTAAATGGTTAAAATCGATGGGAACCTGGGCTTGAGCATTGCTTATGTGTCTTGGAGGTCCTAACCATTGCAGGGTAGGACGGGCGGGAGGTCAGTCGTATTTAGCAGTCAGTTTTACCTTGTTGTGTGATCATCATTTATTCATGTGGTTACATGTCGTGCGTCCTGGTCATCTTCTTATGTTCACCCTGGTTGCGTCGTATTCATCGTCGGGTGATGACGCAGAGTTGAATGGGTTGTGTTTGTTTCCTTGTACACACGCACACACACACTTTTAAAAAAAAAAAAAAATGGCACCTATTATTGGAGTGTTGTCGTAACGAGGAGGGCGTCACACTCAGCACCTATAGCACCATCCTAAGATGTTCTTCATAATCTTCTATGGTCTTGGAATACACCAAAATATCACCCACAAATACTAAGACAAACTTGTCCAAATACTTGCTAAGCACACTATTCATCAGACACATGAATGTGGTTGGTTCATTTGTAAGCCCAAATGGCACCACTACAAACTCATAGAGAACATACCTCATTCTAAAGTTTGTCTTGTGGATGTCCTCATCCTTGATTCTAACTTAGTGATATCTGGACCTCAAATAAATTTTTGAGAAAATTGCAGCTCCTCTGAGCTGGTCAAAGAGATCATCTATACTAGAAAAAGGACACTTGTTCTTGATGGTCATCCTATTCAACTTCCTATAGTCAATTCATAATCTCAAGGTACCATCCTTCTTATTC
Organism: Picea engelmannii; assembly: GCA_009831015.1. Classification (NCBI taxonomy): domain Eukaryota; kingdom Viridiplantae; phylum Streptophyta; class Pinopsida; order Pinales; family Pinaceae; genus Picea; species Picea engelmannii. Next base: position 140,307 of record ML793322.1, on the reverse strand, counting down.
ACAAAAAGGGTTGGTGTTGCCCATGGAAATACACTCGGACCAATGTAACCTTTATCCAACATCTCTTTCAGTTGTACCTGCAAATCCACCAACTCTGGTGTGCTCATCCTGTAAGGTACCTTTGAAGCTATCACTTCTCTAAGAACAAGATCTATTGAAAAATCAAGATCTCTTTTTGGAGGTAGTCCAGGCACTTCCTCTAGAAACACAAACTTAAACTCCCATAGTACACGGTGGTATTCAACCTTCATCTCCTTGCTCTTTTATGATTCAAGTACTTGTATAGCATACAAGGGACACCCTTTTCTACTGAATTTCTTAAGTTGCAATGCTAATATTTTTCTTACTGAAATTGGATTCCGAACGGCCTAGAAAATTCCTGCATTTCCCTCATCATCTTCACATTCCAAAATCTTCTCATAACAATTTAATTTCCCCTTGTAGGTAGTTGGCCAATACATTCCCAATAGCACATCATATGATCCTAGGGGTAGGATATTCAAGGATTCCTGATTCTGCAGTCTATTCATTTCAATTAAACAAGATTCAATCACCTCAACCACTTTCCTCTTTGTTCCAGTGCCTAATTGAACCAACCATGCTCTTGCATGTTTCTTTCTCTGTAATGAACATGCCTCAACAACTAGAGGTGAAATATAATTGAGGTTAGATCCTGGGTCAATTAAAATAGAGATAGGTTTCTTGGTAATAATACCTTCCAATTCCATCATGGAGGCTTGGTGATCTTTTTTCAATTTTCCACAGTTGCATATATTATTGCCATGCTTCTAGACACATTGTTGACTATAGCATCTTCATGTACATTATATACCTTCCTGGTGTCATGATTTTTATGGGGACAATCCCTCAACAGGTGTGGCTCTCCGCATCCCCAACATTAAAAACGTCCTTTCTTGGGTTCATGTGCTCTTTCTCTTGTTTTCTTCACTGGTTTATTTCCAATTTGAGAAGGATAGTTTTATTGGTGTTCACTTCTACTTGGATGACCAAACTATGCACCCTTCCTTGAATTCTTCTATAAAAAGGACTCAAATCCCTTCTTTTGGAATCCACTCTTGTTCTTCCTCTTCCAATCTTTTGAAGGCTCTTTCGTATACTTAGACTGGTCATAGCAACACTTGGCCTTCCAAATAGTGTCCTCCAAAGTCTTGGGTCTATCAAACTCAATCTCATCTTGGTAAGACTGTTGAAGTCCACTCAGAAAATGGTGCACTCTCACTTTACCATAATTGAGGTAAGGGACATACCTCAACAGTTCCATAAACCTTTTTTCATAAGTATCAATGGTAAGTTGTCCCGACTTATGCTCATGTAATTCCTTAATTTTTTCATCACAATACTTCTCCAATAGGTATGATTTTCATAAGTGTTTCTCAAAATGATTCCATGTCGATTTTTTTTCCTTCAATCCATTGATTACCTTGAGGTCTTCCCACCAAATGGAGGATCCTTCATTCAGATTAAAAATGGAAATCATTTCCTTGGTATTCATGGAGTAATTTTGTACACAAAAGTACTTCTTCAAACCAAACATCCATGACTCAGCTTCTTCTCTTTTATTAATTTCTCCATCGAAGGTAGGCAACTTAGCCTTCTTGAATTTTTCAGTCAGAGAATTCTAGGAATTCTTCCTCTTTCTCTTCTTAGGGACACTTGACTTTGTGCCACTATTGGAAAGCTTTGTTGAAGTAGTCTTTCTGATAGATGACTCTGTGGAAACACTTCCACTAGAACTACATTTCTTAGCATCTTGATGCCTCTTTTTGGAAGAACTCTTTCCCACATCATTGTGATCCAATATGTGCTTCTGAGCGTATGAAGGGGTTTTCAACCTCTCTGGTTGTTGCAACTATGCATTACTTGTTCCTTGTTTCAGATGTTTTGAATCTCCAACAAGATCTATAGTAACACTACATTCAACTATTCTTGCTCAGTATGAGCTCTCATGAGCCTCTCATTGTTTGTCTTCAAAATTCTAACAGTGGCCATCAAATATGGAGGGGTTTCTCTATCCCTATGTTCATTAGATTCCTCATCTTTGAGGCATGAGGTGTCTTCCATATTGTGTTTTACCATTCACCTATGTTGTCTTTCAGTACTTCCTATGTGCTGAAAAAACAACTATTATTAGTAATCACATTACCAATTCAAAATTATGTGTTTTAAATAACATCAAAATTTTCTTAAATGGTTTCAAGCAGTCTTGTGACCCATTCAAGCCACTTTGAAACACACCTGACCCCCTAATATATATTAGGCTGGTGAGGCATTCAATTCTCTTTCTTTCTTCCAATAAACTCCTACTCAGGTTTCTCTCCAAGTTCCCTCTTCTGATTCCCAATCTAAAGAAAATCCCTTCTCGAATTAGTAACATCACCTCAGAGCATAAAAACCATTAATCGGATGATTAGGATCACCACTCGGCATTATATTTATGATCCAAAGTGCCTCAGACTCTCTCTCATTAGAATCAATTTCCTACCCATTCAAAATAGATTCTAACAAGACTTCTCCAGCAAGTTGTTGTTGGTGAATCCAATGGTCCTCGGAGACAGAGATTGACGGTTGTGATTTACCCTTCGGGCCTCAAATTACCCGCAATTTATTTCTTGATTCATTTGGAATTATTAAATGGATAAGTGGTTCCTACAACATATCCATGGTTTTCACTGCCCATCAGTCACATTTTTATTAACGGCTCAAATTTACTCTCAGAGCTCTCACCATTAGAATCTCACATCTTCAACGTTCAGTACCACTCCAACAGCATAGCTCTGACGGTCCTTGATTACACCACCTAACAACCTAGGATACTCATAGGTCACAATCACTCGAAAATATGGGTTCTAGGACCAACTTCTTGGATCAAACTATATTAGCTCCAACGACCTAGATTTTACATAACACCTCTCAATGGATCTACGGTTCTTGAATTTCTATCATCGGACTCTTGATTTAGTCATCCTCCTGAACCTCTTTGGAAAGTATTCTTACGAGATCAAATGATCTAGAATCCACTGTCACCTCCCTCCGATAATTCAATGATTCTCGTCAACTTGGAGCATTCCCCATCGAGGTCCTAACATAACCTTCCCCATGGTCACTCTAATGGTGACACCATCAAACTAACAGTCTGGATATGCTTGGGACACATAATCGACATTTGTGAGTCATCCTAATTCAACGCAAGGTTCTTATAATGGATAATGGTATGAAGTTGGGACTTATCCAATTCCATGGATTCTACAAGAACTTATCAGAATATCCATAAGTTTGAAGCCTACTCTAAGACTATCGGAGACTTCTTAACTTCATTAAAAGGAATATCTTTCATATATTGCAAGTTGTCCACTTAAGGATTTGTGTTTTTCCTCAAAAAACACATCCCTTTCATCCTCATAGGAACCTTCCCCACACTAGATAATTTGGGCTACTGTGCAATGAATATTTTATCCATATATTGCAAAATTTCCTCTCAAAGCTACAAGATTCGTAGGGACTCAGATTGTCCACACTTATTCAAATTCACAGTTTGACAAGTTAAACAATGAAAACAATTAGCATGTCCCCATTACTCATGGATTCCATTTATTGATTAAAAGAATTCACATTTCCCATTTAAATTAGACAGATACATGTACACATCATTCATACACAAATTAAACAAGTTAATTTATACACTTATTGTTGAAATATTGTAACTTCGAAGAATATTCTACCTAAGAGAGAGTTGAATAATATTATTATATTATATTTAATTAGGCCCTATTGTGCCCTAGTAAAATTCATCCTTATTGTGCCTTGACAGTTATGTAAATTTGTTGAACCTGCATAGAATAGAAATAGCTAAACAATAATACACACATTTGCAGAGAGAATTGGAGAAAGAAGAATAAGGAGAGAATGAATGGAAGAATTCTCATTAACAGTTGTGAATAATGAATAATTTATACATGATATACTCTATATAACTCAATGAGTTCGACTTGAGGTGAACCAATGTGTCATAGTGGTGGTATAGAGTGATTTGTACACACACCAGCAATTACGGGAGTGAACTTCCACCTATTCTAGTCTCTCAGGCAATTACAGGAGTGAACTGCCACCTAGTTGAGTTCACTAGTCAACTAGTCTTCAGTTAATTGACTGAGCAGAGAGTAGTGAGGAGTTAAATCAGAGAATCAAGGATAATGAGCCACTCTGGTGATGATACCAAGGCAAGGTCTAATTAGCATGGTGATGATCCCAATGTTGCATGGTGATGATCCCAATGCAACATCTAAACTCAACTCAACTAGTCAAACTGAAGTGTCAACTGAAAGAGAATATTCTCCAGGTTGAATATTCTCCCCTAAAATATAGGAGACTAGATAATGAATAATTATGACTAATAAACAAGGAATAACCCTAGGAAAAAATAAATCCCAGGTGTGTGTGAAGTAACTCTAACACCCCCCCCTGAACATCACTATGGTGAAAATAAAGATTGGTTCCCGGCAACAAGGCCATGTTAGGTACCCAAGTACAAAAGATACACTGAAAATAAAGTGAGGAAAGAGGGAAAACCTCATGGGAAAAACCCCCCCTCAAGGTACAATGTATGTAAAAAGAAGAACTACAGTTGTTAGGCAATTATGTCCTTCACTCCAAGAAGACCTCGCAACTGTGCAAGTTTGTGCTCGTTGAAGATTTTGTTGAAGTTGTAGATGTCTGCATGGATTTGATGAAGTAGATGAATCATTGAGATTTCCACACATATCCACTTTCTCTTCTTGTAATGAACAATATCCAAATCCATTTTGGATAAAACTTTGAAAACCATGCAACTGTTTTCGGAAAAACAATGAAATTTTGTTGATTTTGAAACGATCATAACTTCACTTTCTGGACTCTGTTTTGGATGATTGTTTTTTTTTTAAATTGGATAATTTCCCAACATGAATTCAAATATCCAATTTGTTTATGCAAATAGTGCTCAGAAAATATCATAATTGAGTCTGATGTGCGCGACTCCCTTTTTGTCTCCTAAGATGCATGCATTGTGCATGGAAAAGTATCTGCATGTGAATCTTGAGATGCATGCCATATATCTTCCACATGAATTTCAGAAAACAAATCTGAAATGGAGTAGACAACATATTCAATTAATGGAATACAATTTTTTGTAGATACTTGTGTAGAAGGCTCTTCAAACTGAGATGATTTATCTTCCAGTGGCTTTTCTACATTCTCTATCTTGTCAACATTTTGCATGCATTATTATTTATTCCCAAATAAAACCTCCAATCTGCTCCATAAATCATATGGAGTGAATTCTTGTGAGTCATCATATACTTGATGGAGAATTTTGGGAGAAATAAAATAGAGGATACATCCTATGGCCATATCTTGTCTATTGAGAAAGTCATTTTTCTCATCGACAGAATCAGGCTCTACTTCCATTGCCATAGTTATTTGGTACAAGCCTCTGCATCTAAGCATAATCATAATTTTTGGCTTCCATTTCAAATATTTATGAGGTGCGAGAAGTATTTTTGGCGAATAATCCATCTTTTTGTTGTCTTCAATCTTTTGTACTTGCAAAAAAAAATTGGCGTAGCTTTTGCTTAGCAGTCCTTCGGCTCGGATACCATGTAAATGTGTTGAAACTACACATAATAGATCTATATAAACAATAATACATACATTTTTCAGAGAGAATTGGAGAAAGATGAAGAAGGAGAGAATGAATGGAAGAATTCTCATTAGCAGTTGTGAATAATGAAAAATTTGCACATGATATACTCTGCATAACTCAATGAGTTTGACTTGAGGTGAACCAATGCACCATAGTGGTGGTATACAGTGATTTGGACACACACCAGCAGTTATGCGAGTGAAATTCCACCTATTCTAGTCTCTCAGGTAGTTACAGGAGTGAACTTCCACCTAGTTGAGTTAACTAGTCAACTAGTCTTCAATTAACTGACTAAACAAAGAGTAGTGAGGAGTTAACTCAGGGAATCAAGGCTAATGTGCCACTCTGGTGATGATACCAAGGCAAGGTTTAATTAGCATGGTGATGATCCCAATGTTGCATGGTGATGATCCCAATGCAACATCTAAACTCAACTCAACTAATCAAACTGAAGTGTCAACTGAAAGAGAATATTCTCCAGGTAGAATATTCTCCCCTAAAATATAGGAGACTGGATAATGACTAATAAACAAGGAATAACCTTAGAAAAAACGAAATCCTAGGTGTGTGTGAAGTAACTCCAACAAGTTAGTTGTAAATTAAGAGGGTAAACTGACAATTCGGCCCAGACCTAGTTATAGGTTGGCCAAACCACTATTTATAAGAGAGGCTAGTGTCTCATTTGGAAATAAACACTCACCATCTATCTTTGCAGTGTGCAATTTTTGGAGGAGACATTGTTACAACTGGGGTTGACGTTAAGGAGGGTTTTGGTCTATCTCTTGGTATTTCTTGGTTAAGTAGTGTTCTACTCTTCCTAATGAAGGAGTAGAGGAGGATATTTTTTTCGGTCTTTGGTCTATCTATATTGAGGAAGTTTTTGTTGTATTTTCTCCCCCATGAGGGTTTCCTAGGATAATTTGTGTGTCTCTATTGTTCTATGATTGTCTCTCTTTTAGTGATCTTATTTATGTACCTAACGTGCTAAATGATTATAATAATAAAGAAGAACCATAACTGCTAGTTGTATAAGTAAAAACTTCAACATGGTATCAGAGCAGGCATGAAAGAGACCAATTCATAGTTTATAAAGATGTAGCTATCCTCAACACACCCTCTCTCAAACTCAGTTTTCAATGTTGCAGCTGCTGCAGAATTAGGGTTTCTACATAAACCATAAGTGTGAAGTTTTCCTTGATTTAGGGGGATGTTGGAGAAAGTAATCACACCTAGGAACTTTCCCTAGGAGGGTGCATCTAGTCCCTAGATCATAATTCTAAAATTTGAAGTTTGAGAAATTAGGGTTTCCTCGTAAAACCCTAAGTTGTAGTTGCAGTTGTAGTACCAGTTACAGTTGCAGTTGCAGTACCAGTTGCAATTGCAGTATCAGTTGCAATTGCAGTGTCAGTTCCTTCATACTATTTGCAACACTAGTTGCAATGCCAACACCAGTTGTAGTACCAGTTGCAGTGAAAGTTTTTGTGAAGTGTTGGGACTAGTGTTGTATTGTCCTAGTGTGCCTTACCCTATAAAGATATTGTCATAGGTATGTAATTACATGTGTTTAAATTGTATTATTATTTTTAAAAGGGTATTTGTAGGAGAAAGGATCTTTTGTCTAAACAACAATCGTAGATTCAAAGGGATCTCAGATCTAGCACATTCAGAGGAACAATGCACCTCAGGTTAGATCAATTTAATATGCCTCTATTTGTTATGATCTTATGAATATCTAGGTTTCATTTTGATCTGTTGAAGTTATCATACTAACCATTGGTCAAAATTAAAGTCAAAATATTAGATTGATTAAAGTTGAGATTATAGAGTTTATTCCCTAACTCATATTTATGTCCAGGTAGCATATTTTCTTAGTACAGAAGACGGGTTGAAGAAATTACTTGTCATATTGTGAGAAGTAGACTCGGAAGAAAAGTAACACACTCATTCTTGAGGACAAGACTCCAGGTTCCACATTTGATTGATTAAATTGATAAGATTCAAATTTACACATATCAAGTTTGATAACTTCTAAACACTATAGTTGTGATAGAAATCTTTGAAAAGATTTATTATTGAATACTTGGTAGCATGTGAGCACTATTGAGATAAATTCTTATTGTAATCATATACCATATATAACTAACATCTTCTCTAGGAGAAACTTCTTTTTTTGGTTCCAGGTTACCATGGAGGAACGATTAATCGCAACACTAGAAGAGTGTTTCTCTCATTCGTTATTATTGTATTTCTTACTTTTTACCCTTGTTACAGGCAAGTCACAAGTGATATCTCTTAAGGAGCTACTGTGATGATCATTCTGAATATTTCTTTTATTATTATTACAAACAATATTATTCTTATTTGATGTTTATCCCTTGTTGTTCTTGTTCTGAGAAGGTCACAGATGATAACCCTAAGGGAGATATGGTGACAGTTGCAGGAGGCAACATACTATATGAGATATGGAGACAGATCATGAGGAGAAGAAGGCTCCAAAGATGACATAACAAATCCCTCTAGTGAATTTGATCACTCTTCAGATCATAGGGAAGAGTTAGTAGAGCCAGAAGGGCCTACCCAGAATCATTACAGTAACCAAGAAGAGACCAGTATGGTCACGTGAAACTTTGCATAATGCAAATCCATATAGAATTGATGAGCCATATTATTAGGAGAAGATGGCTCCACCAGTGGTGAGGCAGGCATCCCCACCAAGTACCATCTCAGAAGGAGATAGATTTTAGAGAGATTCATCCCTCATGATCCAGTAAGGAGGAGCAGTCTCCCCAAGACCATTCATAGAGATGTACAAAGCATTATTTGTGTTCGGAGTATTCTCCCAGCAAGAGGGAGAATACTATGACAAGACACTTTCTCCAGTAATCAGAAGAAGTATATATAGAAAAAACATGATTCAATAAAAGAATTTGACACAATATGAGATTCAGAGGGAGCAAGTATGAAAATCCATATATTTGAGATTGAGTTATCTCCAGTGCCAGTTGGTACAGTACATGAGTTGGGCCATGGAGACATGACTACAATAGAATATTGAGTTACCTCCAGAGAAAGAGGATAAGATACCCTCGGTGTCAGTTATTGAGCCACTCTTAGTCGCAGATGAAGTCATTGCGGTGATAGAGTAGAGGAGTTACTCTAAGAGTTTAGTAGTTGTTAGCACTGTAATTAACCTCTGGATTGCGGCAGAGGTAAGCCCAGTACCCATCATTTTTTATGTCACAATGAATAAATTTAAGGATGGTCTAATGGACCCAGTCTCAGGATTATATCGCTTTAACACAAAAAATTGGACTGGCATGCATAAGAAGATGAGGTCTTGATCTAACTTCGGTCAGTAAGTTGTAGTAAAGGGTGAGTAGGGGGAAGAACTAGTGAGGAAATGTAGAGGTCTTCTATGGACATTGGGTATTCCAGTAGCCTATGGAGGAAAAGATTCAAATACAAGATCTTCTTGAACCCAAAACTTCAGGAAACTGAAAACGTCACAACAATATTGCAACAAAACATACATTACAATACAATCACAACAACTTGGTTGGATCACCCACTCCCAAGTCTTCAATATCAGAAGCAAAAGAGATGATAAGAAAGTTGACTGTCATTAAACAAGAAGTCTCAAATGGAAACTCATAACTAGAGAACCAGAGCTTCATTAAAACTTTACAATACGGGAGCCTAGCTCAACCATTGACCATAACGAAATATCAAAACTGAGTATTTATACTCAGAACATTTGCCATCATCAGGAATGTGACCTGGCCACTACAATCAAATCTTTGTGTCTGCATCTTCTTCTATCAGTCTGCACTTGCATTCTTCTATCAAACGCGATCTCATATCAGTATGGGATTTGCAGGAGAATCTGCTGATAGGGGAACTTTCAACTGACAGTCTTCCTACACGATCATCTTTCCATGCTTTCCATTTATAGGTTTATACGAGGTTTCAACAACCTCCCCCATTTCCATTAACTACCTGCATTGGGATCGGGATGGAGCCTGACACCCATGAATGCTCCAAGCGGTGCCCACGACTCCTTCTAATTGACCTCGACATCTTGAAACCACACAGATCTTCTATTGAGACCAAGACGAGTGCTATGATCTTTTTGTGTGGATCCATTCTCTTGCCCCATGTGACCTTGGGCCATGAACTTGTGCTTATCCATATGAAATCTCAAGATTTCTCATTTCGGGAGTTTCCACTCCCCTTGATTTCAAATATTTTGATGCTCAATCTCGTGAAACGACCCATCTAGATCGATGGTTGGACCTACTTTGGATTTGACGGCCACAATCATCACCTCAAACAACTTCAGCCCCCTATCGCTCAATCAGGTGCCTACCTTTCTTTGGGATTCTCTTTCCATATGCCCCTGGGTTGTGATCATGGGCTTAATTCCCAAGCATTTCGAGATTTCGCATTTCACAAGTTCACGCTATATTCCATGCTGAAATATATGAGTCGCTAAATCACGATTGCTCGAATCGGGTGACACGCGTCTCTTTGCATAGGATGGCCCAAATCATATCGACATTTATGGACCTCATACCATCGACACTTCTCACCTCATCCTTTCTGAAAATAATTTCTCTACGGTGCGGATCCTGTGCCACATGTCCTTCTGAAAAGGATGGCCGAGATCATTTCACGACTTCACGTTTCGCGAGTCCTCATGAATTTTCCCTTTGACTGCTCCATTCTGTGACTCAGTGAAATGATAATTGTGTGTCACATGTCCTTCCTAGGATCAATGGCTAGGATGTCCCCGCGATTTCTAAACTTTTTCTGACGCTAAACTTCATGTAACTCTATGATCCTAATCGCTCGATGGTTGTCAATCCAATATTCCCGGTGGATCTCTGTCATTGAAATATGATCTTGCTCACTCGCTTGATTTGATTCCATATCAGACTGCTCTAAGTGCTACACTTTGTGCCCATGACTACGGCCTGTGTAAATAAATACTTGGGCGGTTGGTTGAAGGCTCGGGAAAGCAAAGGGTCAGTGACAAAGGTAAGGAGGGAAGTGGTTGACCTTAGAGGAGACAGAAAAGCTAGGGATGATATTTATTAGGCAGCCAATCCATGAAAAATAGGTCTATCAGATGGGTGAAGACAAAAAATAGAAAACTACAAGCCGAGAGGAAAAACCTATGATCGGGTCTACAAAAGGAAGAAAAATAGGAAAAATTACACACTTAGGTAGAAACCATATCTCATAAGACATTGACGAGTTTATGTGCTAACAGTAGACATAACGAGAATGGAGAAGTTATTCTCAGCTTCAGAGCAGTTGCAAGTGCAAAGTCTCAGTCCTAGAGGAATAGTTGCAAATAGAGCAGAGGAGATACTCTCGAGCAGTGAGATAGATAGTGCTTTGTAGAAAGAATCTAGAGCTAGCACACGATTGTGCAGATTAAGTTGTAGGTTAACAAGTGTACCAGGGTGGTACAATTTGATGTGAAAATTTGGTTTTGAAGTACAGGATAGGAAGACTCATGTATGCAAGTTGAAGCAAGCTTCAAGAGCTTGGTATGGTAGGATTGATAGTTTTTTGAATAGCTTGGGATTTACCAAGAGTAAAGTTGATTCTAATATTTACTTCAAGGTTATGAATGATGAGCTAGTTGTATTGCTACTATATGTGGATGAATTATTCTTGACAGGAGAAGAAAATATCATCACATATTGCAAAAGGAAGCTCACTGCATAATTTGAGATGAAAGACCTAGGCCCGATGCATTATTTCTTAGGTCTTGAAGTTTGGCAGATCCTAGAGAAGATATTCCTTAACCAAGGGAAGTATGTAGTTGAAATATTGAAGAAGTTTGACATGTTGGAATGTAAAGCTATGGCCACACCCATGGAGATGAATTTGAATCTCTTGGTTGATACTTTGTCAGAATTAGTTGATTCTACTCTATACAGACAGATTATTGGTTCATTGATTTATCTGGTGAACACCAGGCCAGATATATACTTTGCGGTGAACACCTTGAGTCAGTATCTAGTGGAGCCCATACATGTTCTCCTTATAGCTGCAAAGCATGTGATGAGATACCTTAAGGGTACGTTGGATTATGGTCTCTTCTATACTGGAGATTGTGACTTCAGATTGTTTGGTTCTACTGATTTAGATTGGGCTGGAAGTGCTTTAGACAGAAAAAGCACTTCAGAATATTGTTTCAATTTGGGGTCAGCCATGAATTTGTGGAAAAGAAGGAAACAATTTAGTATTTCTCTCAGTACGGAAAAACATAGTACATTGCAGCATGCTCCACCAGTTGCGAAGCCATATGGCTTCGGAATTTGTTCACAAATCTGTTCAATCTGGAGATGGAATCTATCATGATTCTATGTGATAACCAGAGTTTCATAAAGATGACAGAGAACCCAGTGTTTCATGATAAGATGAAGCACATAGAGATCTATTATCACTACATTCATGACATGGTGCAGAAGGGAGTTGTAAAGATCCAATATGTTGGCACAGATGAGAAAGTTGTAGATATGTTGACTAAGCCTTTGTCTCTTATGAAGTTTTGAGTAATTCTGAGACAAGCTTGGTATAGTTCGAAAGGACCTCCCTTGAAAGGGGGACTGATGCTAATGATATTATGGTATCTGTACCAACAACGGGTAGCTCAGTTAGGATTGTATATCCTAGGGGACTGATCATCCCTAGGAATATACCGAAAGTACCTGTTCATGTATATGCCAGTTGTGGTTAGTAGTGGTATCTCAGTTACGATTTTATATCCTAGGGAATCTTATGATTCTTCGAAAGATCCTGAAGTTTCGATAAGGATGGTCTATCAGAGTACCACATGGTAGCTCAATTAGGATTCTATATCCTAGGGAATCTTATGATTCATGGGTATATCTCGAAGGTCCGGTAAGGACAGTCTGTCAAAGTACCACAGATGTTGTTTTCGATGCACATGCCTCATTCTATTGCCACATATAGATGTTGATGTTCGATCTTTTTGATGTTGATGTTGTTGTTCCAGCTTCATGATGTTGATGATGTTGATGTTCCAGCCTCATGTTGTTGATGATGATGATGTTATTCTAGCTTTGTGTTGTTGATGTTGATGTTCTAGCCTCACATTTTTTATGATGATGATGTTATTCCATATTTTTGTTGTTTATGTTGATATTCCATCTTCATGTTGTTGATGATAATGATGTTACTCCAACTCTACGTTGCAGATGATGATGATGTTCAATTTCTACTAATGTTGATGTTGAGAAAAACTTTTGATGACCTATAGATATGATCGACAGTGTTCCCAATGATGATGATGATGTCCCCTCCTCTTGATGATGTATTGAGTCCAGACAATTGTTATTAATGTTGTCAGTAGAATACCCTTCTTGTTAAAGGGGAGTGTTGAAATATTGTAACTTAGAAGAATATCCTACCTAAGAGAGAGTTGAATAATATTATTATATTATATTTAATTAGGCCCTATTGTTCCTTAGTAAAAGTCATCCCTATTGTTCCTTGAAAGTTAATTGTAAATTAAGAAGGTAAAGTGACAGGTTGGCCCAGACCTATTTATAGGTTGGCCAAACCACTATTTATAAGAGAGGCCAGTGCCTTATTTGGAAATAAACACTCACCATATAGTTCTACAATGCACAAGTTTTGGAGGAGAAGTTGTTGCAACTGGGGTTGATGTCAAGGAGGGTTTTGTTCTATCTCTTGGTATTTCTTGGTTAAGTGGTGCGCTACTCTTCCTAGTGAAGGAGAAGAGCAAGATATTTTTTTCGTTCTTTGGTCTATATATATTGAGGAATTTTTTGTTGGGTTTTCTCCCCCATGAGGGTTTCCAAGGATAATATGTGTGTCTCTATTGTTTCTGTGATTGCCTCTCTTTCAATGATCTTATTTATGCAGCTAATGTGATAAATGATTATAATAATAAAGAAGAATCGTAACTGCTAGTTGTATAAGTAAAAACTTCAACACTTATATGATTAGGAAAATGTCCAAAACCAACTGACTAAGAGAGGATGCCTTTACTCCCAACCTTAGGCCTTACTATAGAGTACCTTCCTACAGTATTCCACCCCCATGCCAAGCCATGATACCACAAGAAGAATGATTCAGCTGGTTTCCAAGCTTAAGATGATCCAGGAAACTTATTATCCTTCCTCCTCTGACAACATCAGATGTTTCCCCCTTCCCACTAAACTTAGGGTATCTACATGTTTATCAGGTAGTTTATCAAATAGATTTCCTCTACACAAGGGATTCTCTTCTCTTATATGCACTCCCTTGGTGAAATCTCCTTACCAATGTCAATTTCTATCCAGTAAGTACCAAGTTGTAGACCTCTTTTTCTTCATTATGGATCTGGGTCTTCTCTGTTTCAGGGTGATCATAAAAATATTGGACAATATTCCTATTTTCTTCAAGGAAAATTCTCCTATTTCTTATTCTCTTAAATATGCACTAAAGAACAACAATGTTCTCTGGGTTCTCTATGTTTTTGAGCTCATAGATCATATTTTCTCAGGGTATTCTCTTCTTTGAGAACTATGTGCTTCTCTTGTTGTCTTCTAGACATTCTGGTAGTCTTCCCATGGATCTATCTCTATTGGATCACTCTCCTCGTGTGTATTTCTTCTCTTTTTGACTGACTAGTCTAGTGGTGTCTTTCCACCTTTGGTCTCTTCCTCCGCTAGTCCTCTTTGGATTCTCATGGATTTCTACAAACATAACCTATATCCTTCAGTTCCCATCCTAAAGGGGAAAATCCATGGTGTCCTATGCGTCATGTCACTTCAGCTAACCCTTTCCTTCTCCAAGAGACCAACATGTCATCAGTTTTCAATTGCCTCAACCATCGATTTGACCTCCATAATTTATCATGTGGTTTCTTGTTGATGTGGGTACATTGGTAGGTGTATGATTTCATGTGTGCAACCATAAGCTAGCTTGTTAAACAATTTCCTTTGTTTTCTTCATAAAAATAGCTCAAATCCACCTTACCCAACCACTCAATAAATCCATTTTGTTGATTTTAACCTCGTACAATATTTACTACAAATAGATATCCAATAAAAGAACAGAAAAGATAGAATGGAAAATTCAAACATTACACAGAGATTTTTCCCCTAGAAACCCAAACCGGGAAAACCATCATATTCTATATTTTCATTGTGTTACATTGTTTATAATACAATATACATATTGGAGCCAACGACATCCAAAACCCTAACCCAAATGACCTGGATTAGTCAACAACCATAATTCCTTAACTGAAAATATAAAACCATCGGCAGAGAAACCATGTGCTGAAAAACCACCTAAATATGTGACATGTTTCCCGAGGCAGAAAAAAATTTCTCGAGGGCATGGACCCCAAACCCCCGCGTGGGGAGCATTCACCCCCCTGTGCGCTCGGTGCAATGCTCAAACACTACTACTCGTGCAAATAATATAACACATACCCAACATTCTCCCACTCATTTTTTTCTTTGCATACAGGGGGTTACAGGGTTACATAGTCAACAATCCAGGGCAGCAATGCCCATGGATCCTCTACACCAAGAGAAATTCTTAGTGCTCACAGATTTTGTTAATGAATCTATGACATTATTCAAAGTGTCCACCTTCATCAACAATACTTTCTTTTCTTCAACCATGTCTCTCACAAAGTGATATTGAATATCAATATGTTTTGTCTTTGAATAATGAGTTGGGTTCTTAGCTAGAAAAATTGCACTTTGATTGTCACAATCTATATTCCTTACAGCTTTTTGTACCAAACCAATACCTGAACACAATATTTGTAAGCATACTACTTCCTTACTTGCATGATCGGCTTCCATGTATTCATCTTATGTAGTTGAAAGTGCCACTACATCTTGTCTTTTTCTCATCCAACTTACTGCTCCTCCAAACAGGTTAAACACATACCCACTTGTAGATCTCCTACGATCTAGATCTCCAACCCAATCTGCATCCACAAATCCATGTATATCCACCACTCTGTCCAATCCCGTTCTTCCTTCGTAGCACAATCCATAGCTAGCAATGCCATGCAAATACCTGAAAACCCTTTTTACTGTTGTCCAATGCCCCTTCCCTGGTTTTGACATATACCTACTCAAAACTCCCACTGCATGTGAAATTTCCAGTCTAGTACAGACCATTTCATATATCAAACTTCCAACTACACTCACATATGGAAAACGAGACATGTCCTCCTCCTCTTCATGTGTCTTGGGACACTGATACGCAAATAACTTTACACCAACAGGAATAGGAACCTTGATCGGTTTACATTCCTACATATTAAACCTATGCAATATTGTCTCGACATATTTTCTCTAATTAAACCAGAGTTTCCTCCTTTTCCGGTCTTTTTTAATTTCCATGTCCAAAATGAAATTTGAAGCACCGAAATCCTTCATGTCAAATTTAGAGGGAAACTGAGTTTTCACATCCTGGATAATCTCATTGTTGTTTCCTATCGGCAACATGTCATCCACATAAAAGACCAAATAAGTCAAATGATCACCAATTAATTTAAAATACACATAGTGATCCTCTTTACTTCTTGTGAAGCCAAGTCCCAAAATATAAGTATCAAATTTTTTATACCACATCCTTGGTGATTGATTTAAACCATACAGGGACTTTTTCAGCTTGCATACTAGCTCCTTCTTTCCCTTCACAGCATAACCTTCTAGTTGCTTCATATAGATTTCTTCCTCCAAATCCCCATGTAGGAATGTTGTCTTCACATCCATTTTTTCTATTTCAAAATTAAATGCAACAACAACAGATAACAAAAATCTTATAGAGGTTAACTTGGAAAAAGGAGAAAAAAATATCACCAAAATCAATTCCCTCAACCTAGTAATAACCCTTTGCTACTAACCGAGCTTTGTATTTATCCACTTTTCCTTCTACATTCGGCTTATTTTTAAATACCCATTTGTTTCCAATGGGATTTCTTCCAGTCAGAAACTCCATTAGATCCCAAGCCTCATACTTATCCAAAGATGTCATTTCTTCGTCCATGGCCCTTTTCCAGAGATTTGCATCCTCTGAATCCACTACCTCCCTAACACTTATAGGATCATCATCGGTAATAGACAAAGCAAAATTTGAATGGAAATCATATGGATTATACCTTTCTAGTAGCCTTCTTTCTCGAACCGATCTTCTCAATACTGGAGTATGAGAATGTTCTTCTTTTGATTCCTGTTCTTTTGCAAAGTTTGACTCATCATCCTTTAAATCAAACTCTATTTTCTTTGGTTCTTCCTTACTTGGTAGGACTTCATGTTTAACAACATCCTTCATTTCTCTAAATACCACATCTTGGCTATACACTACCTTCTTATTTTATGGGTTCCAAGGCTTATAACCTTTGAAACCATCTTTATATCCAATAAAGATACACTTTTTGGCCTTCTTATCTAGCTTTCTCATGTTTTCCTTTGGAACATGAACATATGCATCACAGCCAAATACCTAGAGATGTGTCAGAGAAGATTCCTTACCAGTCCATACCTCTTGTGGAGTCTTGTCATCCAATGTTGATGAGGGTGATATATTGACCAGGTAACATGCAGTACCCATTGCCTCTACCTAGAATTATTTCCCTAACTCGGCACCACTAAGCATGCACCTTGTTTTTTCCATCATCGTCATGTTCATCCTTTCTGCAACTCCATTCTGTTGAGGTGTATATGGAGTAGTCTTCTACCTTGCTATATTGCACTTCTTACAAAATTATTCAAATTCATTTTCGCAAAACTCTCTGCCATTATCTGTCCTCGGCACCTTAATTCTTTTCTCTGTTTGATTCTCAACATGAGCCTTAAACTCTTTAAATGTGTTAAAGACTTCATATTTCTTCCTGAGGAAATATATCCAAGTATTTCTCAAGAATTCATCTATAAATGAGGCATAGTACACATATTTTCCCAATGATGGGACCGACACAGGTCCAAAAACATCACTGTGAACTAGCTGTAAAATTCCTCTTGTCCTCGTTGCACCAGAGGGGAATCTTACTCGATTTTTCTTCCCATGTAGACAATGTTCATAGAAATCAAAATACAAAGAGCAGTTAGATATACTTTCAACCATACCTTTACCATGTAGTAGTCGAAGAGCCTTCTCTCTGATATTCCCCAATCTTTGATGCCACAGCATAACCTTTTCTCCAGAGACTATAGGAGTTCTTTCTTCTTCAACTCCAATATCAGGAACAATAGAACTATTACACTCATCACTAATATTTCTTCCTTACAGCTTATACAGAGTTCCAAACCAAACTCCCTTTAGCAACACCATTGCTCCTCAAACCATTTTGCAGGTTTCCTTTTCAAATATTGTTTTTACCCCTGCTTCGTCCATTTTGCTTACAGAAATCAAATTTATGGCCAAACCTGGGATGTGTAAAACACCAGGCAGTGTTCTAATCCTTCCATATATGAGCCTCAACTTGACTTTTCCTCATCCAATGATTATGTTTGTCGAATCATCACCTAAGAAAACATTACCTCCATCATACCTTTCATATTCGCAGAACCACTCCCTATGGGGAGTCATATGAAAGGATGCACCAGATTCAACCAACCATGCATCATGATCTGCATGTGTGCTTGAAGAATCCAAGTACACATCCCCTCCTTCTTCTTTGGAGTTCTTTTCTTCTGTAGAGGGAGATTCTTTAGATCCCTTCTTTTTCTGAACTTTGTATCTACACTACTTCTTGTAGTGCCCTTCTTTTCCACATCTCCAACATACCTTTAAAAACTTTCCGGGAGATTTAGATCTACCCATAGACTTAGATCTCCCTCTTAAGAACTTAGATCTATTTCTTTCCTGGGAACGTCCTCTTGCAAATAATGAGTCAGTGCTTTGTCCTTCCATATTCTTCTGTCTCATCTCCTCCGACAACAAGGATGAAACCACTTCATAAAAATTCAAGGCAATTGTATTACTACCTATGGCCACAACCAGACTATCCCACGAGTTTGGTAAAGAACACAGTAAACTGATACATTTATCTTCATCTGAAATTTTAATCTCAACAGATACTAACTGACTTGCCACAATATTGAAGGTGTTCAAATGCTCTACCACCGAGTCTCCATCTCTCATCCTCGGGTTATACAACTTCTTTCTCAGGAATAGTTTATTTACTAGGGACTTAGACTAATACAACTTCCCCAACTTTTTCCATAAATCCTTGGTTGTAGATTCCTCTGACACATTCAATAATGCTGAATCAGAGAGACACACTTGGATTGTGCTCTTTGCCTTCCGATCCAACCTTTTGCAATCATCTATTGAAGCTCTTGTAGGTGCAGTACCTGGATCTACCACAATCTACTGATCTATGTCCACCAATAGATCTTCCATCTTTAGCCTCCACAGCTAAAACATTTTCCCATTAAACTTATCGATATCCATCTTCGAATTGCTTTCCATTTCTTTTCACCCGAAAAATCAATACCACAGATCTCCCACTGTAACAAGACTTATCACAGTCTCGAGCCAAATACTTGACCACAAAGGCGTCCCCCTAAAGACAACAAAGATCTGATACCAAATGTTGATTTTAACCTTGTACAATATTTACTTCAAACAGATATTCAATAAAATAAAATAAAAGATACAATGAAAAATACAAACATTACACAGAGATTTTTCCCCTGGAAACCCAAATCGGAAAAACCAGCATATTCCATATTTTAATTGTGTTACATTGTTTACAATACAATATACATATAGGAGCCAGTGGCATCCAAAACCCTAACCCAAATGACCTGGATTATTCAAAAACCATAATTCCTTAACCGGAAATAGAAAACCATTGACAGAGAAACCATGTGCCGAAAAACCACCTAAATATGTGACATGTTTCCCGAGGTAGAAAAACTTTTCTCGGGGGTGTTGCCCCCAAACACCCATGTGGGGGGAATTTTCCCCCCTGCGCGCCCGATGCAACTCTCTTCAATATAACACATACCCAACACCTGCTTCATTAATTTCCACTTGTGTATCATGGCCATCACTTTCAAGGTTGTTCCTTCTTAGTCAACTATTTGGTGTCTTCATTAATTAAAACACAATTACATGCTTCATAAACATAATCATATGAATTCTTAATCATAATTATAGTCTTGGGGGGGAACAGGGTCTCACAAGTTGAGTATACCCCCTAGCATTGGGGGGGGGGATGAAAAAAAAGGGGGGGAAGAGAGAGAGAAGATGGATCACGTTGAGAGGATCCAGAAGATGTTGAGATGAGATGAGTAGAGAATGGACCCAGAGGAGAAGAGGAGAAAAAGAGATAAAAGATACACAATAAGAGTTTATCTAAGGAGGAAAGAAGAATGGAGGAGCAGAAATAAAGTACCAAGGGGTGAGAGGTGAGGGGTCGGACCTAGAATGAAGAGGAAGGAGACTACACTAGGAGGATATATAGGAGAGAGTGTTGCACCAAAGAGGAGCACAGAAGGAGATGCGATATCAAAGAGATGCGATGTTATGAGTAGGGTATCCAGTGAAGATACCAGAAGTAGTGGTAGTAGGGTCATAAAATATGAATCTCTGTCCCCTTGGCTATTGAGAGATTTTGTAACCTCAAAGGAAGAAGAGGCGTAGAGTAGAGGTGTTGAAGTAGGTGAGAATTTTTAAGAACCCATTTGGGAAGGGGAGGAGGCTTTAGCTATAGTAAATGGTCTTGTGCAGTTGTAGGTAGGAAGTTCTCTTGGATCGCTCATAGGAAATGATGAGAGAATATGGAGGCACCCCCTCTTTGAAACACCCCCCTTGCACATTTGTAACTAAGAGTAAAGAATAGGATACAACACGATGATAGGAGTAGAGGAAGAAAGAATAGTAGAAGAAAGAAGAGAGGATATGAGTGAAGGAAGATAAGTTAGAAATACTTTGTAGGGAAGAGTATCAATACCAAGATCACCAACAACTGGCATTCAGTCAAGAGAACAAATCCCTAGATTTAAAATGGTGATTCAAGATACAAAATTGAGGCTATCTGTGCTCCATGGGATGTGTATGGATGATGCAGAGTAGCATTGGTTCACGTGTGAGGATATATGGTCTGTGAAGAGGATCACAGATGAAGCATCGAAGATTACATAGTTTGAGACCATCTTTAGGGATAGATATCTGATGTGAAACATGAAGTAAAAGGAGACTATGTTAGTGAGACAGATGAGGTCCCTGATAGATATTAAGAGAGATCTTCTTAGGGTGTTTCATAACCCTAATTCAGAATCACTGTGCATTACTGAAATAAAATAAATCAAACAAAAAAATGGAGAGATCGTATGGGACTATGACCAGAGATTCAAGATATTGTTAGATAGGTTCACATTCGAGATCGAAGATGTTCAACACAGGGAATGGTTCATTGTAGGACTACTCCCTCATATCTGAGTTCCACTCACCCAGCAGAAGGTGACCACTCAAGAAGCGGCGGTGGATATTGCAATGTGCCTAGAATCAACGCTAGGAGGTGGAGATACATCAACAATATTGGCGTAGGTGCAGTCCCAACTTGCAAACCTTAAAATGCAGTTGTAAGATATGAATGTCAGTTGAAAGGTCACCACAGGGATGAATGTCGTACGTTGAAACTTACTTGGCGATGGGTGCACCGAATCCATTTTTTACAGGGCCTCAAACTGAATGGTGTGAGATTTACAGACAGTGGGGACATATCCCTCCCCGTTTTCCAACACTAGATAAATATTGAAAGATTCACCATACTTTGTTTTGCGAGTTCTATAAATCCATGGGGCGCGATGTGAACAATTGTCGGTCACTTCAGTTAATGCAAGACCACACTCATGAAGCCTCTCAGGTTCAAGAAGAGAATAAAGATGGTGACCATGGAGGTGTAGAAAGAGGTGGATACCAAAGAGGTCCAAGAGGTGGATATGGATGAGGTTGAGGATGAGGATATGGCAGAGGTGGAGGAATACCACCCACTTGTTTCAATAGTGGAAATATAGGACATGTTTCGATATTTTGTACCAAATCGCGTGCTCTCTGTGGGTACCTCTATAGTACCGAGCATGCCACTGAGGATTGTCCCAACTTGTTGAAGAAGTGGGAAGAGAAGAAGGCACACTGCAACATGATAACTACAGATCCGCGTGGGAGAAAAAAGAAAGATGAGGAAGTTGATGTGTAGGTGATAACCCGAGGAGATAAAATGGGAATGGTCTTAGAGCATAGATAAATATCGGGCCCAAAAGAAGAAGGGAAGATCAAAAAAGTGGTGCAAGCCCATTCCAAGTTTGATGATACGCAATAGAAATATTTTATGTGTGATGCATACAAGGCTCTAGAGGAGGAGAGAGCACATGAAGAGATACAGTGTGCAATGCCAAGGTCTCTATAGGAATCCTGGGTACGTGAGGAAGTATAGTGTACCACACAAAGCTCACTAGAGGATGCCTAAGCTCATGAATAATTGCAGTGCGCCACATAGAAGTCTTTGGAGGAATCTTGTGTGCGTGAAGATATACAATGCATGACATAGAGGTCATTGGAAGAAGCCTGTATGCAAGAAGAAGTGTGAAGAGAGGAACAAAATGAAATTGAGGAACACATGCGCGAAGAGATGAGGCACACGACATGAGAAGAAGAATTGTGCGACATGGTCATGAAGGAAAAGCAGAAGACCAAGTAACTTTTTACATTTTTGTTTGAAATTGTTAAGTGATATCGATGCTGCAAGAATGTTGGTGCACATGTTAACAAGTTGCATGGGGGAAGAAGGAACAATTGTAGTTATATCCACCCCACTACTAGAAAGGGATGTGTGCCATGTCGGCAAGTAGAAGTACACATGAAGAGATTTCAATATGAAAATTGAACTCGGTAGCTATGAGATGGATGGATTCATGTTGGATCTGGGATCCAATGTGAACATCCTACTAAAGAAATCATGGGATTTGATGGGAATACCTAACTTTGTGTGGTCCCCCATTCAACTCAGGTTGTATAATCAGTACAAAATCTATCCTATAGGTTGGTTGGAACAAGTAGAAGTGAACATTGAAGGGGTGAAGACTAAGGTAGATTTTGAGGTTATTGATATCATGGATGAATAAAAACCCTACCCTACACTACATGGCATTGACTGGTAATTTGATAATAATGTCGTATTGAATTTGAAGAAAATGCATATGTCTTTTGAGATGGACACTTTGTGTTTGATTGCACCATTAGATTCAAATGAAGGTGACAGATAAAATGAGAAAGTGAATCAGTAATCCGGATTTTATGAGCAAAATGAGATGAACATGGATTAATATTATTATTAACACAGAGATACAATAAAACTAACTTATATTCAAAAAAGAAATATGTTGAACTGTAAAATGCATACTGAAAACAAGCTTGCTAGAATGGTGGTGGCTTATCTTTAAGAAGAGATGTGACAGTTGCACTCATTCAAAAGAAAATGATCGTTACAATGAGGCTCCAAAGGCCTTTTTTACATAAATGAAATCCAAAACCCTAACCCCAGAAAATGAAAACCCAACAAGTTTGTGGACCTTGTTTTGGGAAGTTTGGTGTATCAACTTCTTGAGGGCATAAATTTGGCATACAATATCCATTTTGGGTGCACAATAACTCATTGAAAAGGTATTGAAAAGGAGCTTCATTTCACAGGATCAATCATTACATCAACGAAATTTGAGGTTCCTGATCGAGAAAAAACATTGTTTAGACCCTTAAAATGGCCCCGGAAGTTTAGGATCCGAAAAACTCCAAAAAATAGTAAATTTTCAAAGAACTATTTTGATCAAGTTGGAATAGGTGAGTGGCCACCGATATCCACCTGGATCAATCCTCCATTCTTCGGAAGCAATGTTATCCTTTGCATTGAGTTCCTGGGGGAGAGGGGGAAGCGTTTGTTGAATATGAACCTTGGTGATTTGATTGCCTTGTTAGAGAAGTTGTGATGATTGGCTTGTGGAAGGGTGTCGAGAACCTAATGTTGGAAGGGTTGGACCTTTTTAACCAGTCTGGATACATGATATTATTGTGTGAAAAAATAATCTTTGTGATTTTCTGCAATCTTGTCGATGTGCTTCTATTGGATAGAAGGTGTGTGGACTGAGGCTGCAGTGGTTGTAGTGTCCTTCTGTTCACCCTTTGAACATAATGTGAAGAGGATGAACTTTTTGGTATGAGAGATCACTTTGTAGAACTATTGTTTCGGTACAGTAGTCAGAACTACCTCTAGTATCCTATAGGGATGACCCCCTAGAGTAACAATGATGCTACAGGGTCGAGACTTATAAACAACATGACTCCTCCACATATATGGTTGGCCTAACAGAAAATCACAAACTTCTAGTGGAGAAACATCATAGAGTACCTCATCCTTGAAGGGTTTGTTGTTGTATGACAGGAGACACTAATGGATGACACAAAGATCTCGTCCCTGGTGAATCCATTTGATGTTCTATGGTTACAGGTGTGGTGTTATCAGAAAATCCAACTGCTTGATGACCTTTTCTGAGATGAGGTTCTTTTGGCTTTCGCTGTAAACAATAAAATGTAGCGGGGTCCCCTTCACCCACATCTATGAATGGAAAAGGCACTCTCCCTCCTTAGGATCCTTTGGTTCTTCTGGTTGAATTTTTGTGGTCACAATAGTGGCATTGGGTTCTGCATCAATTATTTGTCTCTTTTTATTAGTGTCTCAATTAGAGTTTGAGTCGAGGATCATCTCTGTTTCTTTGAGCTTGACCACCAATGATTGTTTCGAGCGACATTCATCAGTGTTGTGCCAAGGGATTTTGTGGAAGTCCCACCACTTCCCAGTGTCCTTCGTATTCCTATTACCCTTCTTTTCATGTGGCTTGGACTAGTTTTCTTGAGGTCAATTTCTCTGTGAGTTAGGGATACCTTTACCATACTTTGGTTGTTGTGGATTTGCAGACCCAAATTCCCACTTGTTTTGTTGCTTAAATTTCTACTCAATTTTGACAACATATTTATAAAAGGATCCCAGTGATGAGATGTACAAAAACTACATTTTGGTTTGGATGTACCTATGTAGAGCCCCGTAGTATTTCAGAACCAGATGTCACTCAGAGTCTTGGATACCCAACTTGGTGCACAAGGTATGGAAGGAATTTGTGAACTCCAGCACTACTTGGTCTCGCTTTTGATGCAACGTGTTCCATCTCATGTATTGGTCATCATAATTTCCCACAGGGGAATATTGCTCCTTGAACACATCCATAAAAAAATATCAAGTGGGATTGGCCCCAAATATTTCAGAATCCTCTGTGGAACTTTGCTCCTAGTAATTTTCCCACCAATGTTTGACATGGGGGAGAGCCTTAAGGAGTGCAAAGGTGATCTTTTCTCTATCGGAAAAAATGTGAACAGAGAAATAACCTTCTAGTAAATTTAATCATTTTTCCAAATCATCCACATTGATTTGACCTTCAAATACATGAATATAAAAATTAACTTATATCTTGAATGGGGTAGAGTCTCCAAAGAAACTACTTGATGAACACTCTCCTATTATTCTTGGCTATCGATGAAGGATTTGGGAAAATTTCTCCAACATCTCATTCCTCTGTTGCGCGAGGGATTCTGAAAGAAACAACTTGATGGGATATTCTTCTCTCATGTCTCTCTTTTCTTCCACCATGGGAGGCCACTTGGGCTGATGAGAGTGGTTGTCCTCAAGGGAAACTAGCTCGAGACCCAACTCTCTGTATGCTAACCTCATCGGGCACATGCACTAAGAAACAACAATAAGCATCCTGCTCTGATACCATTGATACATATTGTATGAGAAGAACAAAAAGAACATAGATTATTATTATTATTAACATAGAGACACAAGGGGAAATAACATAGATACAATAAAACTAGCTTCTATTCAATAAAGAAATATGTTGAATTGTAAAATGCAGGCTGAAAACAAGCTTGGTAGAATGGTGGTGGCTTATCTCTAAGAAGAGATGTGATGGTTATGATCATTTGCAAGGATATGATCATTACAATGAGGCTCCAAAGGCCTTTTTAACATAAATAAAATCTAAAACCATAACCCCAGAAGATGAAAAGACAATAGATTTGTGGATCCTGTTTTGGGTAGTTTGGTATATCAACTTCCTGGGGGCATAACTTTGGAATACGATCTTCGTTTGGGGGAAACGATAGCTCATTGGAAAGGTATTGATGAGGATATTCATTTATCAAGCTCAATAATTATTTTGGTGATCATTAAGGTTCCTAATCGAGAAAATGTGTTTTTTAGGCCCTTAAAATGGCCCCGAAAATTTAGGACCCAAAAAGCTGTTAAAAATAGTAAATGGCCAAAGAATTTTTTTGAGGTAGTTGGAATAGGTGGGTGGACACCAATATCCACATGGATCATTGAGGATGCACATAAATCCATTATTGAAAACATCTATCAAATTACAGGGCGCAGAGAGGATTACATCAATCCCACAGTGGATGGGGAGATAAGATGGAGAAGTGTGAAGTCATATGATATTGATTCAGAAGATGTTATGGAGAGATGGAAGAATAAGCTATATGAATTATCTAATAAGAGATATGCATGGATTAAAAAGTAGTATGTTGAATTGGTTATGAATTATATGATGCACCGAGATTTGATGGTACAAGTCCAGTGGATATAGTCTTAGAAAAATTGGAGAAAGTGGTTCCAGAGGACCGAAGGGTACAAGCAATTGATGCAGTAATCCAAGGAAAACATGCACATTGGTGGGAGACACACCATGGAAACATATAGGACTAGGTGCAGGTGGTGAATTTCATAAAGGTCAGATTCCATCCCATATCTTACTTTGAATTGGAAAATAGATATAAGGGTATTGAAGACCCCCAAGAGAATATTTGTTATTGTGAATAGAATTGGACAACCAAGAACATCCCCCACGCCCAATGGGTCGATCGGTTTGTCCACACAATGGACATGGTCCCTAGAAGTTGGTACATTTAGGAGGAAACCAGGAGGCAAATAGTAGATTGGGGAAATGTAAGTACATAGTTTTGTACGACATTCAGTTTCACGATCGAAGCCTCGACATAGAAAGAGGCCCTCTTGTGAATCAAATATTTCATCTTTCACCATCCACCGAAGGAAACCATGCCAAAGGTTTTTTTCACCTATTGCAAACCTATGGAAAAAAATGAAAGAGGCGGTACATTGTTGATGAATTGAAAGCGATGATGTTGATGAGGACGACCTGAGGGGCATACAGATCAAAGAAACTGAGGACGAGCACATGATGGAACGGAGTATTCAAATATGGTTGCATTAGACTATGGTTGACTGATTAAGAGAAATAAATATAATATTGTCACTGAAAAAGCACCAAATATGGCCATCATCGAGGAATATTGGGACAAGGAAATCGTAACCCAAGTGGTATATTTGCTAAAGGAGTATGAGGATTTGTTTCCCTGTATCTTCTTAGAGATGAAGGGAATCATGGGATCCCTTAGGGCCATGAAAATTTAGATGAATCTATATGCTAAACCGATGAAAAGGAGACCCTAAACCCCAAGTATACGGAGAAAATTTGATGGAATGGGGATCATTTTCTTACATAGTGATGCCATTTGGGTTGAAGAATGCATTCGCATTATTTTCCAGGATCGTGGTTGCAACATTCAAAGGTTGTATTCACAAATTCCTAGAAGTGTATCTAGACGAATGGATGGTGTTCATCCTATTAAAAGAACGTATGCAAGCCCTGTGATTTATGTTGGACAAATGTTGCTAGCTCCATATTTCCTTAAATTTCAAGAAGTCCATAGTTTGAACACCATTTGGTATGTTTCTTGGGCATGTGGTATGCAAGGAAGGAATATTGGTGGATCAAGCCAATATTGTTGCGATACTAGACATGGTATCCCCCACTTCTGTCAGGGATTTGTGTGCTACCTTGGGTCACACATGGTATTACCAATGGTTAATTCAAATTTATGAGAATATTGTTGCATCGCTCGAGAAACTCCTGCACAAAGATACAAATTACCTCTAGACATAGGAATTTCAGGAAGCATTGGATACACTGAAGGAAAATTTGGTCATTGTGTCGATATTGGTCTTTCCATACTAGTCCAAGATTTTCCATGTTCATGTCAATGCCTCATCCATCGCATTGGGTGGAGTTCTCCCATAGGCTGGCGAGGGGAATATCAATCACCTAGTTTACTTTTCCAACCAAAATTTGTCTAATTTAGAGAATAATTATGCAACAACAGAGTGTTAGGGCCTAGCTATGGTCTATGCATTGCAAAATTTTCGGCATTATTTTCTTGGCACCCCATTCAAGTTTTTTACTGATCATTCAACACTCAAATATTTGGTCAACAATCCAATGTTGGTGGGCAGGGGGGGATATGTTGATAGATTTTATTGTTCCAAGAATTTGAATTTGAAGTGGTTGTTAAGTCAGGAAAATACAATGTAGGCTCGGACCACCTGTCAAGGATCAAGTCCAAGGAATTAGGTCATAGTCTGGACGATGAACTTCCTAATTTACAACTCTTTAGAGTAGAGCCATGTCTAGATCAAATTTCCAAGATCGTTGAATTTATCACTACAGGACAAGCACCAGCCGATTATACACAGACCCAACATTGTCAACTAGTAACACGTAGTGCATATTATCAATTAATCATTGGAAATTATACAAGATCGGGGCTAATGAAATTTTGTGCAGGTGTGTTTTAGACCATGAACGGTACCTAATTTTGTACGAGTCTCATGAGGGAATTACAGGAGGTCACAATGTCAGAAAATACACTTCGAAAAAGGTGTAGCACGCATGGTTATGGTGGTTGTCAATATTTGCAAATGCTAAGGAATATTGTAAATGGTGTGATGTTTGTCAGTGCATCAAAAATCCTTGTCGCAAAGATGAATTACCTTTGTTTATCATTACTGCATTAGATTCATTTGATAAGTGGTTCATCGACTTCATAGGACCTATTATTCCTATGATGTGATAGACATGTGCACGCTACAATATCATAGCCATCAAGTATTTGACATGATGGTCAGAAGCGGCACCTATCAAGGATTGTACTGCAGAACTGGTTGTACGCTTCATATTTTAGAATGTGATTACAAGATTTGGTTGCCTAAAGGTGTTGATGAGAAATTAAGGCATGCATTTTTTTAATGATATTATCTGCTATCTGCAAGCTCACTCAACAGTTCATGATCCATCGCCAAAAGAGCACCCCCTATCACCCACAAGCTAATTGTACAATTAAAGCATTCAATAAAATTTTAGAGCATGCCCTAACCAAAGTTTGTAATGTACAACATGAATATTTGGGGTCATCATATTCCAGTAGTACTATGGGCCTATATAACAACCTATAAGATTTTTACTAAGCATACCCCCTTCAGGTTGTTCTATGGAAAGGAGGGCGTCATGCCGCTAGAGTTCATTGTTCTGAGTTTGTGCATTATCATAGCCACCCATATGTTCAATGAATAGTCACTTCAATAGCAGTTAGATTATCTCATGGATTTGGAAGAATATTCTCTTGTGGTAGGATTCAACCAAGTAGTCGAGAAGAAGAGACAATGATCGCAACATTTAACACAAAACTTAACAGCCAGGTTCTCTAGTGTTGCTCTATGATAGAAAATTTCTCAAACACCCTGGAAAGTTACACATGCACTAGTTGGGGCCATTTTTCCTAGAATACAATAGTGAGGCTAGAGAAACAAAGTTGACCACATTGTAGGGTCAGAAACTGAAGGGACTCATCAATGGAAGATATTTGAAGGTGTGCTATGGCCCACAAGGGTCGAATGCACTTTGAAGGACTCAAACAATGAAGGAGTTAGCATATCATAGGTATACTGTAGCGTAGGAGGTATATAGTCAGGTACAAGATCGGCATGATTTCACATTTGTTAGCAGCACAAAACACATTATGATCACATAGGAGGATAGGACAGGTTGACAGGTTCGCAAATTTCTAATATTTCCACTCACAAGTGAAGTTAGTAGTAGTGTATAACGAACTAGACAAGGTAGGGGGTCTCACATGGCAATGACATGAGCTACATGGCGCTGCAAAACACTAAAGCATCAAGAAATCTGATTTTTCCAGTTCACATTAAGTCAGGTATGCAATCACTTATGATGAAACATTCCAAAAGGCACATCGTTAGTATGGTGAATCGATTTCGTTATCAACCACCCCATGGGAATTCATAGCAGGTCAATACTACTCTCCCAAAAATTAGCATTGACCAATCGTTGGAAATTTCACAGCACATATTCTCGACCATCACCCTAACTGTTTATACACCCCACCAATAACTATTTATTCGGAGGGATCCTCCATTTCCCCACAAATAGATTCCTCATAAGTTATCATTTGAGCAGTGCTTATAGTGCTTCAACCAGCACTTCCAGTTCAGTGTTGAAATCTCATTCCCCAGCAAAGTCCCCAGGTGATGGTCGTTTCCAGCAAAGGAATGGTTACACACAACTCTCAATCCATGCAGACGACCCAGATTCTAATGGTTTCTTTCTCACAGTGGTTTTTGATTTGAGTAAAACTACTCGTAAGGGGCCCCAACCTCCCGTTCACTAGTGACATGCAGTTGGCCACCACATAGTTCCTTGAATTGTGCTTCAAAGTTGTGGTAGTATGTCGGCTCTCTTAGTTAGGATTTGGTGATCCTATCGCCATGGATGATCCCCTTTACTCATGTTGTCAACCCAACTCATTGGGATTCACCCTACACCGATTTTCAAAGTCCATGTCTTCTTCATGATACCCCTAGTTGAATGAGATAGGAGGATGATAGTGATCTAAGCCGATGGAGCTTTCACACAGGACCAACTTCTCGTAGGTCACCAAGTAACTGGGCCAAGTTCTAGTAGTAGGGCTTGGCCTGGTTTGAGCTCAAATTCCTGGAGGGAAGGCTACGAAATATCTCTCACTCATTCATCTAAAACGAGATCGGAAACAGAGAGTTCAGGAACTCGAATTAATGAAACCAAAATCTATCTCTTACCTTAGGGACTTCTCAACTCATTCCAAGACCTATGTCATGCTGAAACTACATCCTAGATAGATGATTTTCTCTTACTCAAACCAGATTGCAACCACATCCTGGTTTGATACATCGGTCATTCCAGTGCATTGATTTTCTCTTACTCAAGCCTTTTCCGGATATATGATCTGAAAATGAAAAGGCTTGTGTCTCTTTAAAATTGCAAGTGTAAATTGTATGTGCTTGGGAAATGGGATCAAGTTACAAACACATAAAACTTAACGATTTTTTACTTAAACATGAGAAGCATAAACAGACATAACAGCCATCAAAAATAAGCACATTAACACAGGAAAATGATAAAGGAGTCCACCCCTCTCTTGGGATACATCTCCTAGTCCATCTTTCAATGGATCATTTTCATTAATGATCAAAGTTTCAAAATCAATTCTTTATCATTATCATAATGAAAAATAGATGGCTTCAATGGCTCCAGAATGTCCAAAAACCCCTAGTTGGGCTCTTCTTGCAACTGGATTGGCCAAAATCTGAGAAAAATACAACTCTAGATGTTTTTCCCCGATAGCTTGGTGTCTTTGCTCACCCAAACACACATGTGTGTGACTAACCTAGCCCTTGGTCATTTCCCGTGGCAAAACCGAGCACGCACGCATGTTCCACAATTGGTGGCATATTATCGCATGATTAGGGGGCTTGACACCTTTTCCGACAGAGGTGTCGGTCACATGGCCCATGTGGTTGGGCCCTGACCTAAAATTGTGCACTCATGGACTGGTCTGTTGGTGTTTACCACACCTCTGGTCATATGGTAGATTTTTCGGTGTGGAGTGATCGTGGGTTGGGGCTAAGCCTGGGCCCTTTCTCCGCCCAACCAAATGTTAAATCAAAACTAAATAAAGGTTCTAATCTATATGGTTAATAACTATTATATAGGCGGGCTAGTGGGCTGACCTACAGGGAGACTCTATCCTTGGTGGAGGTCCTGGGTTCGACCCCCACAGACTCCATACAATTTTAACCAATAAACCAATGACGAGGTGCCACGTGGCTGCCCCTAGATGGGCCATGTGGCACCTTCCCATTCATCCATGTGCATGCCATGTGTCAGCATTGGATAGGTCCATGTCACAATTTCCATGTCAGCACCTGCCATGTGTTAGTATGGTCCCCTTGCCACGTTAGCAATATGGTCTGCACAGTCAGACCGTATGGACTATACAGTTAGCATTTTTTTGCTTGTTTGGTAATGTGGACATAATGTGATATATCTCGTATACGATGTTCGTTTGAGCCCATTTAAGTTGCATTGGGATCGTGATGACGATATCTATGTACGAGTCTGTTTTCAAGCAATTCCAGGCACTTTTATTTTTTAGCATATTTTGATCCCCTGGATCACTCCTCCCCATTGGGAATCTTTTGGACCTCCAAAACACTACTTTCATTCAATAAGAAGATGAGGTTACAGTTGTTAAGAACCAAATATCAATATAGCATAGAAAAACCTCATAAAAAGTAATCAATGCCTTGAAAAAGATATAATTTCATATAATAAGCCTCTTGGAGGGGGCAACCTCCTTTTACCCCACTTAAATGTTCAATTACAAGATGATTCAAAATGAAAATGTCTCCTTGGTATATATAGGAGACTAGGAGGTATAATTACAACTAATGGCCTAAAGCTGACATAAATAAAATAGCATTACTAATATAATATGCC
>ML793322.1:93111-104979 GCA_009831015.1 Picea engelmannii | reverse complement strand
CCATTGTTCCTAATGATTGTAACCATTGGATTCCTAGTACAACATCTGCACCACCCATGGGTATAGCAATCATTGGACTATTCATTACATATTCCCCCATAGTAAGATTGATCTTATTTCATTTTCCTGAGCAATTGATAGTTACTCCATCTACAATAATTACTTGAAACTCTAGCGCTGGATATGCAAAGAAATTAAGATCTTTGGCTAATTTATAGTGAATTAAATGAGTATTGCCAGAATCAATTAGGACTATTGCCTTTTCCTTTTTGATGTATCCTTCGATCTTGAGGGTTTGAGGAGTGCTAATTCCATCCAATGCATTACACGATATCATGGGAGTCAACTCTTTAGATGAAATTGCTTCTACGTTTTCATCTTGAAATGGTTCTTGTTCTTGTTCTTCTTCCTCTTCACAATCTATGTAGAATAATTTCTTCTCACCACACGTATGTCCCTTACTCTACTTGTTGTCACAATTAAAGCATAAACCTTTTGATTTTCTTTCCTCCAATTGTTGATACCATACAAAGTGATTTGGTTCTAAATACCATAAATGAGTGATTTGCAAGAACAAAGCCATCGATACCATACAAATTGATTAGGTTCTAAATATAAAGAAGCAATTTGTACCTTTTGTGTATGTGGCACATTATGGAGATCAAAGAATTTCTCTATCTAAAGTATTAATGTGATTGGGTCCTTGCCATCAAACTTCCTCATATCAATCTTAGGAACGTGGTTGGTCTTCAAACAAAAGTTGGATTTTCTCCATTCTTGATTCACCTTTCTTGTGTCCTCGTCATGAATTTCATGGGATGCATTTTCACTTTCAGGGGTTTTCTTTGTTACAAAATTTTTCAATACTTCCATGATCTCCCCTTTTAAACCATCCATCTTAGTATCTAACTTAGCTTCCATTGAATCCATCTTATTTTGTAGTTCATTTATGTCCCTACGCATTTCTTCACCTTCATCAAGAGTCCAAGTAGGATTTTTTGGAGGCTTATTTGGTGTAGAAGTTCCCTTTTTTGGTGGCATGTTGGCCAAGTATCACTTTTGAACCTTGATTTTGAGGTGGTTCTGCTAAACAATATTTATTCTATTGTATCTCCCAAGTTTCGTCCCTTCTGGGTATGAAACTTTATTTTATGTAGTTCTCTGATATTTCTTCTCTGCAATGCCATGGGTCTGATCAAAATTGGATGTGCCAAGTGGAATTTATGGTAAATTCCCCACAACTTGCCGATTTTTGTCCTTTCCATGAGATCTCACTTGTATAGCGTGCTCCGCACAACATAATTGATACAAAATTCTGAAACTCACACCATAAATAATATAGATTTTCCACAATCCAATGAAATTAGTCCCACTCAATTTGGATACTCTAGGAAGAAGTTATGATTGTTTTACCTGGAACACCTTCTTGAGACTAGTCAATAGTAGTCAGATACCCTATCTTACACATGGTGTATCTACAAATTTAAGATGACCCAGAAGCTGAAATTTTTGCCATAGATACTTTACTAATTTTTGTAAATATCCTTGAGAGTTCAAGGTATGAAACGTTATAGAGAAGTTTTTATAGTGAAAATTCCACAATGACTCAGTTTAGGATGATTCCAGAACCCTATATTGTACAGGCTTTATCTCCAAAATTGTAAGGCCTCATGAGATGAATTTTGAACCCAACATACCTTGATCCATCTACTAAATATCCTCCAAGACATTCCTTTTGAAACATTGTAGAAAAAATTTATAGCGAAAATTTCAAGGTGTCTCAGATGTAGCAGCAAAACCCCAAGACCTTGAGCTCTGATACCATATGTTAAGAACCAAATATCAATATAGCATAGAAAAACCTCAGAAAAAGTACTCAACGCCTTTAAAAAGAGATAATTTCAGATAATAATCCTCTTTGAGGGGGAAACCTCCTTTTACCCCACTTAAATGTTCAAGTACAAGATGATTCAAAATGAAAATGTCTCCTTGGTATATATAGGAGACTAGGAGGTATAATTACAACTAATGGCCTAAAGCCAACATAAATAAAATAACATTACTAATATAATATGCCCCAATTAAGGGGTAATGAGCCAATATTAGGGCTTAACAACAGTTCCCTCACCTTTCCAACCTCAATCCATTTATCTTTGCTTGGATTTGTGCCTTTAAGACCAACACAAAGGTATTCCACATTCCCTCAATTTGAAGTTCTCATCCTCCTGTCAAGGATTGTATCCTCATGCAATTCTGAAATATATTCTGATGAGAAATCATCTATGGAAGGAATTTGAACATGCTCTCCTTGATCATCAATTAAAGGAGGTTCACACAATCTCAAATTCTCAACATTAACAACTGCATACATTAGCATATAAGGAGGAAAATCCAAACAGAAGGCATTGCTACCAATCTTTTCTAGAATCTTGAAAGGTCTATATCTAATTGGTTTCAATTTTTTACCTTCTCCTTTAAGCCTCTTCTTGCTAATGTAAATCCAAACTTCATCTCCAACCTAGAAACTGTGATCAACACGATGTGTGTCATGTCTTGTCTTGTACTTGGCTTGTTTCTTTTCCAACTGTTCTTGTACCATTTGATGCACCAACTGAATTTTTTCAATGAACTTCTTTGCTCTATCAATGTCATAATGACCATCAATAGCAACATATTTCCCAAAGATAAAATCTAAAGGAGATTTTGGCAAACAACCAAAACATGCCTCAAATGGAGATGTTTGAGTCGAAGAGTGATTATCCCAGTTATAAGCACGTTGAATGTAGTGTAGGTGCTCATCCCAAAGCTTAGGATGTTTGTTGCAATAACCACAAAGAAGATGTACTACTGTTCTATTCACCACTTTTGTTTGACCATCGGTTTTTGGATGAAATGTTGTGCTCTATTTCAGCGTGGTGTCCATTAGTGCCCATAAGATTTACCAAAAGTTCCCAATAAATCAATAATCTCGATCATAAATAATGGATTTGGGCAACCCAAAATGTACCCAAACATGTTGAAAGAACATTTGTGTCATTTGTCTGGATGTAACCTTCTTCTTACAAGGCACAAAAATACACATTTTGTTGAAACGGTCAACCACAACATAAAAATAATCATGATTCTTTGTATACATAGGTAGACCTCCTACAAAGTCCATGGAAATTCTTTCCTGAGGACGAGAAGGAACCGGAAGTGGAGTATACAAACCCAACTTTCTATTGCTAGGCTTACTTGTAGCACATAAAGAACATCCTCTTACATATTCTGAAACACTTTCATTCATCTTAGGCTAATAGCAATACCTTTGCAAATTAGCCACCATCTTCCCTACACCAAAGTGGCTAGCAATAAGAGAAGAATGTGTTTCCCTTATGATGTTGACTCTCTCAGCCTGTGGAATACATAGCTTGCCAACATGATACAAAATCTTATCATGCACATGGTAATCCAATTCCTCTACTTGGTTAGATTGACACAAAGTTGCATAAACCTCTTTAAAATCAGCATCCAAAGCATATTGTTCAACATAGCTCTCATGCATGGTAGAATTATGCTTAAGAATAATTGAAGCACTAACAATAGGCCTAAAAAGCATATTAGCATTTTTATTATAAATGCCTTTCTTATACCTGATAACCAAGTGGAATTGTTGTAGAAAACCCATCCATCTGAAGTGTCTTGCTTGTTGTAGCTTTGTTTGTGATTGTAAGTATTGCAATGGTTGATGATTTGTGTGAATGATAGTTTATTTTCCCAATAGATAATGTTTCCATTTTTTCACACTTTGCACCAATGCATACAACTCCTTATCATAAGTAGGATAATTAATCACAACACCATTAAAAGTTTCAGAATGAAAACAAATGGGCTTACCATATTGCAACAAGATTGCTCCCATTGCATAATTACTTGCATATGTTTGGATCTCAAATGGCTATCTCAAATTAGGAAGTGCGAGAAATGGAGTTGAACTAATCTTCTCCTTCAATGCATCAAAATCTTTTTGTTGCTTGCCTCCCCATTGGAAAACTTGCTTGATGTTGGCCACTACATGTAATGGAGCTGCAATTGAAGAGAAGTTAGAAATAAACTTTCTCCAATATTGGGTTGCTCCCAAAAAGATTCTTACCTATGTCACATTGTTGGGCTTGGGCCAATCCAAAATAAATTTGACCTTGGAAGGATCAATTTTCAGTTCTCCTCCTCCAACAATATGTCCCAAGTAAATAAGTGAAATCTTTCCAAACTCACATTTAGACCTCTTCAAAAAAAAAAAATCTTTCTTCAAGACATCCAAAACTTGTTTTACATGCATGACATGTTTTTCATTAGATTTGCTAAATAACAAAATGTCATCCAAGTAGACAATCACACAATCATCAAGAAAAGGCCTTAAAACATCATTCATGACTCTCATGAATGTAGCAGGAGCATTACAAAGCCCAAATGGCATAACCATCCACTCAAACAAACCTTGCTTTGTTTTGTACGTTGTCTTCCATCACTATTAAATTTGAACGTTTTTGCTATGAAGTAGAGACGAATTTTCGTCGGCATAGAGTCATTTTTTTGACCAAGATGATTTTTTTTTTCAATGGAATTCATTCGTCAGTCTAGCAACCACACATGGATCTTTACCAGTCTAGCAACCAGGAAAAGAAGCCTATTCACAATAGGGAAAAGTTTGGCTAGTGATAAATGTTAGTCGATCAAACGACTAATATTAGTCGCAAGAGTGACCAAGAAAACCCTAGAAAAATTAGTCAATAAACCACTATGAGTCACTAGAACGACGAATATTAGTCGCTATAGCGACCAAACCATCATTTAAAAAGGTCAAACGAAGGAGGATCAGTTAATTGCTAGAATGACCAAGTGACCTAGTTTACGACCAAATGGAAATACAAGCGACTAACACATTGGTTTCTCTAGCAACTAACACGTTGGTATCTCTAGCAACTAACACATTGATGCTTGTGACCAATTGACAATACTAGCGATGAACATGTTAGTCACTAAAGCGACCAATATTGGGGTATTTAAAAAAAAATGATGCCAGTCACATAGGATCTTAACTAAATTTGATAACATGTATTTAAGTGTGTCCAATCATGATGGTCATGTAATTGTAGTATCTTAACTAAACCTTGATTTCAAAATGGGGTGGATGATATGGTGGAACCATGTGAAAGGAGAACTTGATCAAACAACGCAATAAATCAAAAAAATTGACAATATTGGAGTTGATAGAGTGAATACCATGTTTGAGGAACTCAATGTGTAGGTCTTCCTCATATGTAAGTCTATTGTTATTGATCATGTGAAAAACTCTCTTGATGTCTCCAAAAGAAAATATATGACATGAGGTAGGGCTATGGGAAATTTGGATTGAGGATTGTATAGGAACATGATAAAGGGATGGAGAGAAAGGGCTATGGGAAATTTGGATTGAGGATTGTATAGGAACATGATAAAGGGATAAAATGAATTACTGATATATATCTTGTGGGAGGGAAACCTGTCTAGGTAAAAGGGTGCACTAGAAGACTCTATGTTAATTGTAGAGAGCTTCAAGAAGCTCATGTCTCATAATGGAAATGAAAACATATTTTTTTATGATAGAGGAGATGCTAGCAATATTTCTAAAGGTGAGGAATAGAGAAAGGGACATCCTAAAGAGACTCTTCTTAGTTGTTACAAATGAATTGGTGACCATTGATCTTAGAAATCATATGAACTAAATTTATGGTACATTCGTCAATTTTAGAGAAAGGCATACAAACAAAGAACATTGTTAATTTCGGATCAAATCCCTTCAAATAGGAAAATTGATAAAAAGAGCATGTAAATAGGAAAGCATAAATATTAATACAAAGGCATACAAACAAATAACATTTTTAATTTTAGATCTAGTCCCTTCAAATAGGAAAATGAAGATGTAGATAGGAAAGTGTAAAGATTAATAATAAAATGTTGATAGGAAAGTGCATGGATTGATGATAGAATTTAATTACAACGTTTTATACCTGGATTAGCCGATGCAGTAGAAACATTAGTTGGTGGCCGCATTGTTGTTTTTTCACTTTTTGATCTTCTCTCTCGATCGGGCACATCCACATGCTCTGCCATATGAAACAATATAAGTATTTAGTACAAAATATACCCTAAATATTAATACTCATTGAAAAATGGAAAAACATTAAAAATGTGTGCATAACACTATGTAATGGTCCTTCAGCAACAACGCTTGAATCAATATGCGGATCGGTATGTGGCTCAGCGGGTACATCAAGAGCATTGGTAGCATTGTTACTCTCCTGCGAATGTGGAAAAGACACATTATTTTACATTTTAAATGAATAAAAAATATATTTTACATTACAAGTAATCAATGAGTAAAAACTAATCGACAAGTTTTTAATTTCATTTTATTTACCATGTCCTCCAGAGAGACACATGGTGATTTCCCCAAGCTTCTTCATCGCACCACCATTCCATCAAAACCCTGCGTGAACCCGACCTTTAGATCTTCTTATGTGGCTTGGTCATTGAACAAATCCCCCTTCATTGAGTAATATCAAAATCATTAGTCACTAGCTGCAATGAATTACGTATTTAGTGACGATGATAAAAAAAAAAGTAAAATGTTTAGGCACTTACAACATGTGCCTTCAATCTCCTGTAACCACCTTGGCCCAGTTTATGTTGGTCATGTTTGTCTTGTCTTGCCTTTGTTGCCTTGGAAGTGTCTTGGAGTCTACGCAATATTTTGAGATATGTTAGATATTGATTGTTTTCCTCGTAAAGTAAACAAAAGACTGTCATAGTAAATTGAAAACACCTCTTACCTTCCAGGGCCAGGTGGTTTCTTGCCTTGTGCTTTCATCGCTAATTCTCTTGCATCGAGAATAATTTCTTTCCACTCTCTCTCTCGGGGACAACCAAAGGGCGTTCTCACTTGGGGTCCTGTACTAATTTATTCCTATACGCCTCTCTAACATGTTTCAAATTCTTTCCATTCTTTTTTAGGACTTTCAGCTTATTGAACGAGTCATCAAACTCGCCAACCAATCTGGAGATAAGAAGGCTTTTCGGTTTTGAATCTTATCGATTCCATCGTAGTCGAATGGTCGGCCCAAAAAGTTCTAATGCATAATCATGCAAACTATTGTAGAACACATTGTTTCCTATAAAACATTGTCATCATTAGTAATTTAAATCTCACTCATATGTGATTGTTTAAACAATTATATAACAGGAATCTCTATAAAGACATATATTAAATACCTGGTAGTTGTACTATTTTTAGAGGAACCATGTCCTGGTCGACCAAAAATGATACTGCGGTTGTTCCTGTGCTTTGGATACGTGTAGCACTAGGGTAACAATCAACGGAAGAGTGATCAGTTCTATGATCATGATCACCACCTGCACAATCTGGTGTGTGTTGTGGGGGCGTGGCATCACCCCTAGAAGCCATAGAATCGGTCTCAGGCGGCACACTTGGGGTGTAAAATATTTTGGTGGCTACGTGGCCATGTGGGTTCGTTGTTGCAGTCCCGCTGATGCTACCAGGACCTTCCCCTTCCCCTCTCATCGATCTCACAAAATTCTACAATGATAAATATGTGTTAATTGCATATATCAAATTACAAAATTTAAAACAAAAAATTGATATTGTTATATGACATGACTTACCCCATAATTTTCTATCTTAATGTGTAATTCAACTATCCTTTGGAAATCCTCAGCAGTTTTCACCCCAACAGTGACCAAATCCTAGAATTCCCTATTGGCCTTTCATAGGGACAATTCTATTGTCTGCAAGGGGTCTCTAGAATCAAATATATCTTCATCACTTATATATTCATCATTTTCGGTCGATGCGGTGCTAGGAATGGGGCCTTTGCCCCGATCAACGCCTTTTCCACGCTCGGGGCCTTTGCCCCGATCACCACTCTGGCAGAATTTCAAGAAGAATGTTAGTACGTGCAAGAAATATTGAAAAAACAATATATGAACTAATGGAATATTGGCAAATATTATCAAATGAAACATTTACACATACAAATTAGCAAATATTTGGAAATGAAACATCGAGCAAAAATTAGCAAATGGAGCATTTAGAAATAAAATAAAATTTCATCACAAATGAAACATTCACAAATTAACTAATCCCTTTTTAAGTTTGGGTATAATGGGTTTTGTAAAATTCGGGGTAAAATTCATTGCAACTTGAAGTTCTTGGTATTCTATATTTTGTGCTACTTCTTGGGAGTTGTGCTAGGCTGGGGAGGTGACTCTTTGATATCTCTTGGTCTATTTTGATGGTGATAAACTTGTAAACTCTTGAATTGATTCTTCTACAAGAAATGTTGTTGGGTTTTCTTCCAAGCTTGGTTTTGGTTTTCCTAGGATAAATTCTTGTGTTCTTGTGTCTACTGTGCATGGTTAATATTTCTAGATCTTGTTATTTATGTTGCATTGCAATAGTTGATATTCTCAGTGTGTAGTTATTCTATGATAATTGTGGCATGAAACGAAATTTTTCATTGAAATTATAAAACAATAACTATTAGATCCGAGAATCAAAGAATTCAACAAGGATGTAGTAAGGTAGTTTCCATGAGAACAAGTGATAAGTTGGCTCTATCAAATGAACATTTCCAAGCCATCTAGTGCAACATAAGGGCTTGCAATGGAGGTATGTATATACAACATTGATTTATGTTCTTCAAAAGGTGAGGAGGTCGGTAGAAGCATTGGATGTCTTTCATGTGATGTGTGTCCTTCCAAGCTAATAATGTGGAATTTCTACATTGAGATCCTCGGCTTGAACTGAATGTTGTGGTCTATAACATTGTCTTAAATTCCCATGTTCCTTGGATGTAATGGAAAGGATCCTTTTGGGTGTTGCAACAAATGAGGCAAAGTGGGTCAGAAATTTTTCCAAGATGATTTGAATGGGGCCAAAGGATGGCTTGAAGCCCAAACCATTAGAAAGGATGTGCATAACAAATTCAAGGGTGCAATACAAATCCCAAGAAATATGGGATAACTTCATGAAGGTCAAATATGGAATATGGCCTATGGAGAAAGAAAATACATGTTGAAACTCAAGAGAGAGGTAGCATCACCGTGTTATAGAGTTTTGTTGCTTCTAGTGATTATATCTCCCAAACTAGGAAAAAATATTCTAACACCCCATTTTAGATAACATAAAAACCTTTCAAATGATTTATAATGTGCCCTCTAAAATGTATTGTAGATTCCATTGTA
Organism: Picea engelmannii; assembly: GCA_009831015.1. Classification (NCBI taxonomy): domain Eukaryota; kingdom Viridiplantae; phylum Streptophyta; class Pinopsida; order Pinales; family Pinaceae; genus Picea; species Picea engelmannii. Next base: position 95,697 of record ML793322.1, on the reverse strand, counting down.
GTTGTTCAAAGTTAACATAAGAAGGACATGCTTCATTCTATCCATGAATTGGTGATATTATGGTTGGGAAACTATAGGTAAGATAAGAGAGGGATGGAATGCGGTAACCCAAGATTGTAAATGTTGACTGAAAATTTTTAGGCCATGCTATGCTTGTGTGAAGATACAAGAACACTTGATGTTAGAGGGATAAGTGTAGAGGAACGCAAAATATGCCTAAAAGTAAAATATTTCAGAAATAAAATAAAATTTTGTCACAAATGAAACATTCACAAATTAAGTAATATCTTTTTAAGTTTGGGTATAATGGGTTTTGTACCATAGCAAAAGAAGACGTTCCTGGGTCGACCTGATTCAGATTGTAATCGACCAGAAGCTCTTTGCCTACCGTTATTGTTTTCACTGCACATACTAATATCTTATTACCTTCACGCTCCTCAAAAATGCAATTGGGTTCCTTTCTTGTCGTCCCGGGCCTTGTACTATTTATAAGACCTGTAATATTCCCCGATTCCTTTGGCCTTCCATCAATATACATAGTCGCTCCTTTATGCCTATTATTGTCTTTCATTTGTATATAATTTGCAGTGAGTGTGTATCTCCACATACTAGGCATATATTGGACCAGCCTCAACCATACTAAATAAGTGTAACATGGTCCAACATACTCAAACAATTCAACTAATTCACCAAATTTTACCTTTATGTTGTCCATGGAGAATAAACCAAGGCCATGGATGGATGACGGAGCAATGCGATACATCCTCTCATTAACACATAAGTCGGTGTCCAACTCGGGGAGTTCCTTGGGTACCCATTGTTTCAGTAGGTATTTGTACCTCAAGGGAACCTCGATGTCACCTATGCTCTCATCGTCATAAGAGCATGATCCTCCTTCAGCAAGAAATAATTTCATGTGCCTACCAAACTTTCTTCTGACCTTTTCACCTCTAGTTGATTTAGCCTTGTAACATGTGTTGAATATGTTTTCCCTTGTCCCTTTCGAAATTTCATCGCTCAAGATGGATGATAGGTCTGATAGATACATATTTGGTTGTACCTACACTCCTTCAAGGGAGAAGGAAATGTTAGGCCAACGATATTCATATTATAATATAGCTAAAGATAAACGTTGAAAATATAACTTGACATGTAAGAATTTTGCATCTAGGGTTGGAGCCAAACCTTTGAGAAAACATAGAGTATTTCTTCACTCAGTATTTTGGGTAGGTGTTGGGCCAAAATTATCTAGAAAGATAGAAGAAATAATTTTGAATTTCCCATCTAATTTGTAGCCCTCCTCTAATTTATGAGAACCCATGAGGGATTTCATCATGCTAGTTAGTAGGTTATATGGTGAAAAGGATTTCTCTTATATGCAAAAGCATTGGGTTCCCTCGATACATAAAATGTTGAAGAAGGCAGTTGTAATATAGATGACTAGAGAAAATGATTGTTATATTTGAGTAGAACAAAGGTAGAAAAAGACCTTATAGAATTTTTGTGGGTTTATAGAAGTTTCATGTTTCGTGGGTTTATATTACATCATGATCTAAGGAAACAATCCTTACCCTTCTTGAATTCATGCTACACATGTGGGGTGGAACCAGTGGTAGAAGAACCTTGTTTCTGATGCAATGAATTTTGGTGACAATAATGATTTTGTTCATGGTTCCATTTTGACCATAATTTCAAGTTTTGGTACTCCAAATTCATCCATATTTTACAGCAACCTAAAATCCACCAAATTGATTAGAATTACCAAAATTTGAAACCCAATTGAAATTGTTGCAAGAGGGTTGTTTTGTGTATATATTGTTTGACTTTGTATTAGGCCATTAGATAGCACCAAAAAATCCAACAACCAAGAGAAGAACGCTTTGCAGCAATAGCTTCAAATAGATGGCACAAAGATGCCTGATATTGTTCTTTCTTTCTTCAATGTGTTCATAATTGTTACAAATTGATACCCATAAAGAAAAAATTGATTTTTCCTCCTTATGATGGGAAACATGTCAAAATGATACTGACATTATTTGTTAAGATAAAAGGATGACTCAGTTCAACTAGTTAATACAATTCCATATGTAAAGGAAAACACAATTCCATATGTAAAGGATGAGATAGAAAATAATTCTGACTCACAAATTTCCTTTTAAATTTGAATTGAATTAATGATTTTGAAAGCGTTCGATATTTAATCATGGCTAGTTATATTATCTCAACTAGTGGGCTGCTAGAAATGCTCATATGAGCAGATTATTCCACCTTGCAACTAGATTGCCATTCCACCTTAAGACTAACCCTCCTAAAAGTTCTTCAAAATCCACCAAATTGTTTTTTCATTCTTTTAGAAAGGAAGACAAAAATTATGCAGCTTTACATCCAACACACACAATTTCTTGGAGAAGCAAGACATCTGGTTTGTAAATTGCACACATTTTTTTTAAGGCTTGTTGTAAATTTTATAGGGGATTCAAGGCTATAGGAATACACATGTATTCCTATATTCCTCATACTCTCCTCACTTTTACATACAGAGCTTGAAAACCCAATAAAACAGGGGATTTCATTTTCAACTATCTA